>JAOEHY010027712.1:0-20012 GCA_025447955.1 Psilopsiagon aurifrons
GAAAAAAAAAACAACACAGCTCCACACCGGCTACCAAGAAGGAGAAAAATGACTGCTACTGCCGAACCCAGGACAGATGGTTTTGTAGATAGATATACCAGTCTAGTTATTAAGGGTGGGGAAAAAGGTTATGGCCTACAAAGTACACTTTTGAGAGATGTTCCATTTATTTTGTCAGTAGATACTGGTAACTGTTCGGAGCTGATAAAATCACAGAAGATTTCTTTCCTGGATCAAGTCACTTTTGTGCCTTAGTTAGCTACAGCACTGCTTATTTTTGCTCTTAGTTGACAGTTCTTCCGAACACAAGCATTTTGCAGTCACAGTAATCACAGAAAGTTTAATTTAGAGATGAAGTTAAGTTTCCTAAGAGAGAACTTTCATAAAAAAATCTCAGGTGGTTACTGGCCATGCTTGTCTAGTGTAAAGGGAAGAACATCTAGACATTGATTTCTCCTTTTACAGATTCTTAACTTAATGTAATGTGACTAATTCTGTTCCAGTGATGGGGCAACTTGGTCTGTAATGTGGGACATCCAGATAATCCTGCAGAGAATCAGAAGTGGGTAGCCTGGTAGTGAATAGGTTACAAAGGCTAAAAGAGCAGCTAAGTCTCAATCTTGTAGTTTCTTTTCTTATGGCATTTGTGACATACTTGACATGGTATGGGAAGGTTCAGTTGTTAGATCTCTACAAGTATCCACAAAGACACATGGAGTGAAAGGTCGTATTTTCTTCTCAGATCGATAGTTCTTTGGCTCTAGGTGATTTCGCAACTAGAGTTGTGGAAAAATAGTTTTGCAGAAATCTTTGATTCTTTTTTTTTTTTTTTTTTCCCCCAGGGAGATCTTTTTATCGTTATGTCTTTAGAAGAAAGATTTATTTTTCTCCCTTTCTTTTTCTGCTGTCACAGATCCTGAAATGGCTGATTACTGTTGTAGGTTAACCTTGTTTAACAAAGAATTATCTCAAGTGGTGAAACAACGCTTAAAGTAACGCCAAAGAGTAAAAATGTCAAGATGTCAAAAATGTCTTCTGGATAGGTTAAAAGTTATTTTCAAGAGTGTATAAGTGAAAGAGAAAGAAATTAGGTCTGTTGGGCCTATCTCCAAAACATAGGTTGGCTGTGAAAGCTGTCAGTGCTCCACAGTGACAAGGTTTTTTCTGAGAGATGCAACCAATGATACAGCAAGAGCCTAGAGGAAGTCAGCAACTATAATTCAGATTTAGCCTTGTCTAAAACAGGGTAAGCATTTTTTTCTTTCACAAGTGCACTGTTTATGATTATTTTTAATGTTACTGGGTTTTTTTGTGGGTTTCATTTTGTTTCCATTTTATTTAAATAAGCAAATCAAAAGAAACTGCATGTGCTGAGTGTGTTGGCTTGGCTTGGGATTGTAGGCTAGCACAAGCAGGGATTTCTAGCAGGCTCTCGAGAGTTTTCAAAAGCAAAAGGCTTATTGTAGACTTGGTTTCGGACCCTGTATGAAAACCTTAACAGAGGAAAAGAAGTCTTCCAGTAATCATTAAGAGGATGCTTATGTATGTGGAAACCACTGAACAACATGAGGGAATATTCAGGAGATAGAGGGTTTTACATTTCTTTAGGAACTTTCAATGCTTAAACAAATATCAGATTCCTATTTCATGGGGTTTTTTATGTCAAAGTGAGCAAGAAGGAGGAATGTTAATCATTCTAGTTGGACTTTGGTTGTACTGGTTACATTTTGATATTCCTGGGAAGCAGGATATTATGAAAAATTATCAAGATATCCAGTTGGGTTTAAGGTTAGCACTGAAGGAAAATCAGACTCTCCAAATTCCTGAAATCTGGTAGTTTGTGAGGAGCAAAAAAGAGAAGTATGTCTCAAAAATTTGAAGTTAACTAATAACCTAGAAAATGTTTACTTTTTAGGTCAATAATCTAATACATATTTACTGTATCAGTAACAGCAGCTCACTAGTCAAAGAAAGAAAGGGGGGGATAGTGAACCTCAGTGTGTACTCTCACTTCTGCAAAACAGTAGTTTAAAATATCAAAGATTTATTTTGGAAGAACCTGAAACTCACTAATTATCTCAGTCTTTGGCTGTGGTGTATATATATATTTGGTTTATTTTGTTTTAATCATAACTACAAAAATAACCTATGTTGTAGGGAATATACTTTTGGCCTGACATTGTAGTATTTTAGTTATAGTAGACCTTAGGACTAAGGCTTTAGTCCTAAGGTCTTCAGTAGGCTTTGTCAGGGGAAAAAACAATGTATGGTTTACTTCCTGGTGACTCTATGAAACACTTGTATTGAAAAAAAAAGAACAAACAACCCAAACAAAAGTTACAAAAAACAAACCAACCGATCGAAAAACAAACAGAAAAGCAGAAAACCAAATAGCACCTCTTTATGGTTTAAAAAAGAATTGAAAGGGATGACTATTTCATATTTATAATAAATTACCAGATTTTATATTTACATATTGCAAGGATAATTCTTAAAAAAATCATCTCCTTTATTGTGCTGGTTGTTCAGAACAATACATGGTTACTAAAGTTGTAGAGAGAACCTAGAACTGGGAGAATTAGACCAGGTGTGTAACCATTTTATTCAAAGCTCTTCAAATTACATTTTCAAGTAATTAGCACCCACCACTGTTTTTAAGATTTACAAATTTTCTCATTAAGGTAATAAATAAGGGTCATTTTCATTTTAAATGTGTTAGATATTTCTAAATGAAGGATTTCACCTAATATTGTAGAAGGCAAAGCCTCGATTTGCAAGTCAGAGGTGTATTTTATTATGTAAATATATAGTAAATAGATCTTAGCTTATAGCTTAGCAAGGTTCACTTATGAATGATGTTGGCTGTGGACATTCTTGTCTATTATATCCATTTTATGAAAGGAAGGAGACAACTGATGGATATAAAGACAGCTCTATTTCAAATGAGCCTGAGTGATGGGCAGCAGATCCCTAGCGTAATCCTGTTGGCTGTTGGTGTCGTGCTGCTGTGATACAATTCAGTGGCATATGCCAACAAGTTTGTAATCTTGCGCAATGTTTGTTCATTGCATGGATTTATTACATCACGTAAATGAGCAAAATACGGAAAGAAGACCAGCTGACATTCACATAATTAAGGTACTCTGATGTGTAATACATGCTTCTGTGAATCTCCATGGTTTATCATGTTTCATATTTGTCTGCTTGAATGTAAGTCATAAATAGGTTCTTTTGGATTGCATACTGTACATCTAAAGAAAGGCATTTGAATTTGCACCTTGTCCTCATTTTTGATGAGAAGCGAGATATCATAAGATGATCAACTAGTTGACTTTTGGAAAGGATGTCTACCTAAATTCAATCTGTTGCCTTTTAATTACTTACATGGTTTGCTAGTACATTGTTACCTAACCTGTAAAATACATACCAGATTCACAGTTGACTTCATCTTCTTGAAAGTGTAATGATGTGTTCATATGTGTAAAACCTGTGCTTTTTTTAAAAACTGCAAATAATATTTTTTTGGGTTTACATTTCCTGTGTGCTGGAAATGCTGTATCTTGTTATATTTTTTATTCATCTTCTAATAAAAAAGTACATTTTAATGTACAAACTAAGATTTGAATTTTGTGCTTTGAGGCCAACTTGTCCTAAATGATGCACTCATGTATCCAACATTCAGAGTAATCTCTGTTAACCAGTATATGTTTGTTTATATATGTTGGCTTCTGAAGCTCATTTTAGTTTGCCTTCAATCTCGTCTTTTTTAGCACAATTTATATTCTCCACATTGTCTAGTTACCTTACAAATTGTCAGCAAGGTCTCTTACTGATTAGGATAGGAGACCTGTAAAGTGCATAAATTTTTCTCAGCCCCAGTGATTGCTGGTGCTAAAGAATGACTTAGTTTGTGTATATGTGATATATTTTCCATATATATAGATCCTAGCTTTTTCTGGCAAGTACCATATGGACAGGTGTTGACATTCCATGTCATTCTTTATCTGTTTTTACCACAAAAGGGTGTCTGAGATACAGGGTTTCTGTACACATGAAAGGACAGAAAATAAACACATAACTTGTACTACTCCCATAATTCAGCACATGTTCATTTGTGCAAGTATGCCTATAAGTAGTAACTTAAGCAAGTTTTCTGTTGTACTTAATTCATTTTTCCCCTAAAAAGGAAAAATCTTTGAAGTGGCTTTATTATAAAACTGTAGCAACGTAAGGCTTTTATTACAGATTCACATGCTTAAAATGTTAGTCATGGCAATGGTGCTGAATTTTCTTGTCCCTCCTGTTTAGTAAAAGTGTAATTGAACTTCAGTATATTCATGAAGACAGACTGAGTTTGGGTTATTCAGCCTGGAGAAGCGAAGGCTCCAGGGAGACCTTATAGCAGCTTTCCACTATCTAAAGAGAGCCGACAAGAAATTTGGAAAGGGACATTTTACAAGGATCTGTAGTGACAGGACAAGGGGGAATGTCTTTAAACTGAAAGAGGGGAGATTTAGATTAGACATGAGGAAGAAATTCTGCACTATGTAGCTGGTGAGACACTGATAGTTTGTCCAGAGACGTTGTGGCAGCCCCATCCCTGACAGTGTTCAAGGCCAGATTGGATGCAGCTTTGAACAACCTGGTCTAGTAGGTGTCCCTGCCCATGGCGGTGGGGGTGAAACTGGGTGGTCTTTAAGGTCCCTTCCAACCCAAACCATTCTCTGATTCTATGGTAAGAAATGTATGGGATGTGTGGATTTATCCAGTTCAACAGTATAAAATTTTCATGGAAACTTGAAGCAACTTCTGAACCTCTTGGCTTTTTTTGCTTGGTATGGTAATTACAGTGTTAGATTATATCAGCAACTGCCTGGAATTTCATGCATGGAAATGTTGATTTACAAAGACATACTCAAACTAAAAATAATGTTTGTTTAGTCATAAAAGATCTCAAACATATCCAGCCACACTTACCATTGTCTTACTTGGTCACCCATTTTATTTGACATTTGTCTTCTTTTGTTGTAGGACTTGCCCTTACTGCCCAAGTTATACATCAGACTTTATAGTCACCTTATAAAAATGAAATCTAGATCTTTCTCTAGAGAAGTAGAAGAGCTGCAATCGTTAGCCTGAAATCTAGGAGCTGCGAGAATACAGGGGAAATTTATAAGTCAAACTCTCAAACATACAGGTTCCTTGAGTCTGGAGGCTCTAGTTATCCTCAGGAATGTTTTTTCTGTGTAGAATCAGACTGATCAGAATGATTATTTCTTTCCTATTTGGCTGGGACAGTATGCATCAGTCTCAATACAACTGCTTCATTATGTCCAACAGGCTAATTTCACCAAAGGCACAAGCTAATTAATTACCTAGAGCTCACTGTGAGGGGTTGTTCTTGCTTTCTTTGTCTGTGGGACAGTTAAGTATTGTGCAGAAATACACTTCTGAAACCTTATCTGTGAGGCTTGAACTACTTCTGACATAACTTCTGTGATAACGCTGAAGAAATTTTTAAGATTTTCTTTTCTATTTCTCTGTATTGATAGTCCCTGAACATTGGACCATTATTGCTTAGAGCCTTGTACAGATGTAGTACAGAGAGAAGAAAACCCAGATACAGCATAAAAACTTGGATTCATAAGCTCTTGCATCAGTATGGTCACAGGCAGGTGGTAAATTGGCCAAACTGAATATTTGATTTTTTTAATATTTTACTTTATGGCCATTAATGCCATCTTTCATATATTATTTGCTTTATGATACCATCTACAGGTCATTGTTAGGATAATGCATGGGGCTTGCTATTACTCTGATAGAATTAAAAATAAAAAGTCATTGTTGGAATTGCTGTGTCTCAGTTCTTTATAGTAATTTGCTATTTAAATATAATCACATGTAGCTGACTAGAAATACCTTTATATATATTTGGTAGAAGGCCTTTTAAATATTACAGAGTCACAGAATTGTGTGGGTTGGAAAGGACCTCTTGCGATTGTAATAGTCTGACCCCTGCTCGGGCATGGTCAGCTACAGCAGGTTGCCCGGGAACATGTCCAGTTGGATGTTGCAGATTTCCACAGATAGAGACTTTACAACCTTACTGGACAACTTGACTACTAGTAAAGATGTATTTCCTCCTGTTCATTTGGAATTTCCTGTGTTTCAATTTGTGACTGTTTCCTCTTGTGCTGTCACTGGGTACCACCGAGAAGACTGGTTTCCTCTTGCTCAGTCTCTCCCTTCAGGTACATATACACATTGATAAAATCCCCATTGAGCCTTTTCTTCTGCAGCCTGAACAGTTCCAGTTCTCTCAGCCTTTCCTCATTGGAGAAATGCACTTTATCATCTTTCCTTGCCATTTGTTGGACTCTCTTCAGTATGTCCATCTCTCTTTTGTACTGGGGAGCCTAGAACTGGACACAGCACTTTACTGATTAGAGAGGAAGGATACACTCCCTCAGCATCACTGACAATGTTGTGATATATCAGTGACAGGGATGTGAATTTATGGGATTTAATCTTTTCCATTGGGGCTACTTTAAACACTGCAATTGTAACAGTTATAATTTAAACAATTACAATTGGTGAAGAATTTTTTTCCCCAATACGGAATCTAAGCCTCTCCTGGCACAAATTGAAGCCATTCCCTCTGATCCTCTCAGTTCTTATTTGGGAAAAAAATGGTGTCTTAAGAAAAAATACTGAGTTTGTGTTGGATGTGGAGGTTATACTGCTGTTTAGTACTGCACTACTACCAAGGAGCAGAGTGTATCTAACATATAATATAGGAGTGAATTCAAAACACCTGATCTTAATTACGATTCAGCCTCTGTGATTATGCATGTCTCATTTGTAGCAATTTCTTCTGTAAAAATCTTGTATTGATGGTTGGTTTATACCTGACCTGAGTTAAATTAATCCAGTTACATTCCTTCTATGGTCCTTATTTTGAGTTTCCTCCATAAGGAGGGACAACACACCTGATTTAGACCATGTGCGCTAGCAGTGGTTTCATTTCTTGAAAAATTTGCATGTTTACTATGAATTATCTCCAATAAAATTATATGTCAATAAAAAGTAATTTTAGCCAAAATACAGATTGTATCCTAGTCTCATGTTGTGTATATTTCTAGTCTCTTTGTAGAAAAGGCTGATGGATCTTCAGGTTGAATTTGGACAGAGTGCCATTTAAAATAAATAGATACACAATTACTGACATGTTCTGCACAGTGAAACTTCTGAGTGTGGAATGCCTAAAGTCGGGCCACATTTCTTCAGAAATCTTTGTATTCATGTTTAAATTACAGAGAAATTGCATAGATTTTCTTTCAGTAAATTCCAAAATAGAAAAAGCCATCTTATATGTAGACGCAACCAGAAGGACGCTCACATGTTTCTCGTGTTTTAGATCTAATACTCTAAAGTTGAGTTGTGCTCAGCATTCATACATCATGTATGCCATATTCTGAATTCCATCCCAATTAACTAAATCTTAACTCTTAAATGGTGTAATGACAATCTGGGGTGTATATTTAATATCTTTTACATTAGTACACTGCTGCACCATCTAAAGGAAAAGGAACTCATCTAATAATACACACTGTCTGTGTGTATGTGTATCTGTAATCCTGCCTCCTCCACTGTTAACAACTTTTTAAACCATTGGCCAGTTCTTGCCAAATTCCACAGATGGTTAGAAGTCTCAAAGATGTAAAGTTTCCTGTAAATTTTTACAAAAAAATGTACTGTTTCTAGGGGAAAAGACTGCTGTGTGATAACACCTTCCACTAAATATCCCACAGTCAGGAAATTACTGGAGTTATTCTGGTTCCTTTTTTTTTTTTTTTTAATGATATGGTTACATATGTCTGAGCTGGTGTTTCTAGGGGGGTTGCAAAGAAGGTGCTAGTTCTGTCACAAAGGGACAGTCTTCAAGGTCAAAATGGTTTGCAATTAAAAGGGCTTCAGTTGGTGAATTTTTGTCATTTCTGCTCTAAATCTGTGATTGGATAAAAATCTTGCATACTAGTTAATAATTCCACTTTTACAAATTTGCTAACATACACAATTTTCTAATGGGAAACCGTATAAGGAATTTTTTTCTTTTTTCTGATTCTTCCCTGGGCTGTGTGCTGTTCAGTGTTTTACCAGAGTGCCTCACCAAAATGGTGAGGTTATCCCTGAATTATGCTGCCATAATCAAAAGGAGATTTTGTTATTTGTTTTATTTCAGTTTTTGAAAAAGTTCTGGGGGATTAGGATGATTATTGTTCTCTTACAATATGCCCATATATGAGAAATAGCTTAAACTATGTAGCAACTTCTAAAGATGCGATTTACAAAGCAGAATTAAAAATACCATAAAGAAGCCTATTCTGTTTCATTTAGAATAGTAAAATACTATTCCCAATGAAATGCTAATAATTGAAAAATAATTCAAGTTATCCCAAGTATTTAGAACCTCCCAATATGAGAATGCAGAAACAATATATGCTTTAACTGTAGGAAAAGAATATCAAAATTGGGAGAGAGTAGTATTGCTTTAATCTTTGACAGTCAGGTAAAGGGAGTGATGCTCAGGAATGTGGGTATAGGAGAAATAAACTGTCAGAAGGATGACAATTTATGCACTGTAATAATAAGAATTTTAGAAACTTATGGAAAATAGTGTTATAAAAGTATTATTCTCATTGTAAGAAACACCAGTTTACTGTCAAATACATATTTATAATACATTATTTTTGGAGGTATTCCTTAAAAAATAATGTGTTATTTTCTTAGGTAGAAATAAAAGGTCATGGATCTACAATTTTTGTTCAGTATGGTGAATTATAATTATTCTGTGTTTATAGAGGCAAAAGTCACTTAATGACGTCTCAATAACATGAATAGCATTATACAATCACCAATATGAAAGTCTGATAGTCATTTACTGAAGACCCATAAATGTGCGTGACCAACAACTTCGAGCTACTTTAGTTTAAAAAGTAATTTGTTCAACACTGAAATGGTGTTTGAGCAGAAGATCGACTCCACAAACTATGGAACTGTTGTTCACAGACTGATTGCCAGGTGAAGAAAGACTAATTACCAGAAACAAGCTCCGACAACAAACTCATTCTGCATATGGATGAAAACTGAATAACTTTTGTGTGTGGATGTGTAAGGAGTGTATTTACTTATTTTTTTAATGTATGAAAACGGGTATTAGTAAAAATAGAAGAAATCCTGATTCAAAGAATTGGAATTTTGTCCTGTAAAGGACATTCATATAGGATTATTTCAGTGAAAAAATAATAGTAAGGCAATAATATGAATTTGTTCTTACAAAGAATATCAGACCTTAAAAAAACTTGAAGCTTTCAAATGGCAATTTAAAGTGCTTAAGATCATGCTACTTGACTTTTGAAAATATGAGTGAAGGACCTTGATCATTTAGACATTATTAAAAAACCTTTCATCACTCTTGTTTTATGCCATTTGATTTGCATGACTTAACCAAGATTAACACTGATTGTTTTGGTTTTTTTTCTTTTACTTTGTCTTCCTCACTAGTGGAGGAGTTTGAAAGGTTCCTGCTTAATGTAAACTTTCATGATTATTTATTAATTTTGTTTTTAGATTACATAACCAGAAATCTCTATTGTGAAAATTTAAACTTCTCAGTGAATGTCCCATGCATGATGATTCTGTTGCAAATACTTTCAATAAGCTAGTTACTTGCTGTAAGCCAGAAGGTCAGCATGATGCATATTATGTATGTAAGTCTCTGGAAACTTTTCCATTTCTCATTGCACTGTTGTTGACAACAGTAACTTCTGGTTTTGGTCATAAGTGGTCTGTGTTTTCAAGGGAACAGAAAACCTTGAATAAAAAAGAACTTTGTGACTGTGTATTTTACTTCTACATTTTGGTAGTTGTTTTCATTAGAATGTTAATGGAATATCTCCAGCTAGACCTTTGTAAAATGGTAACACTTCAGTCTCAATAGAAACGGAGCAGTTGTCTGCTTTCTTTTCTAATCCTGAGCTGTGTGTGTTGGTAAACGAACAATTTAAACCCCACAAATCATCTGGTAAAACATCTTAGCATCTGAGAATGCTGCTTCAACAGATATTGCTGGATGATTCTAACCAAACAATATCAACCTTGGTTATTCAGGAAATTTTTATTAAAACCAAGGTTATTTCTGTAGCCAAAGACATGCCTTTGATGGATCAGCTAGACTCTTATAACCAATGTAAACCAGCAAATGAATAAAGTGATAATGAATTGTGTATTTATCAAGGACCCATGGTAATACCATTGATTTCAATACCTTGTTTAGCTGATGGACTGATTTTAGTTCGTTCCCTCTGGAGTGCACTTCATACAAACCAATAAGCTGCATTGCAGGCACCCTGCTAAACTTTCAGCTTGTATGTATTTCAGTATTGAGGTGTTTCTTAATACCCAAAATGGCAATGAATTATGTATTGCAACAGTGAAAAATGCATACTCAACTGGTATTTTGTTTTGTCAGACTTCTGATAACAAAGCTACTGCTTTATAAATAGATGGATGCAACTTGAACAAACATAGATAAAAAGTAATATACTTTTAGAGATTGAATTTGACCAGTTTTGTTTCATATACTGTCTGTGTGCCTCAACAAAACAAACGTTACAAACTTCTGTTTTCAGCTCTAGATTGCAGAACAAGCATCAAGTATATTAAAAGCTAAAGGCCTCTTTTTTCAGCCTGGATTTTGAGTATGACAATTGCATCAATTAAATAATACATATTTCTTAATAACCTCTTCAACCTTCTGTGCATACCTGCTATTTCTTATGAAGAATCTTCTATTTGTGAAATATGACATTAGTTTTGCATTTCTTTGTAATGGAAAGTTACTGCCACTTGAAAATATCTTGTTTTCTATTAATGTGAAATAGTACCCTTTCCAAAAGTATTTAGTAAAAGTATTTCTGGAAAAAAGAAAAAAAAAACCAAACCAAAACAGAAACCCAAACAACCTAAGGTCTTGAGAATATGTTTTTTTATCAACTACATGATGAGTTTTAGGAAAGGTAGTATAAGTTTTTAAACCTATTATATTTCACAGAATCACAGAATACCCTGTGCTGCAAGGGACCCACAAGGATCATTGAGTTCAACTCCTGACTGCACACAGGGCAACCTAAAAGTCAAACCATATATCTTAAAAGAGTTTTGTCCAAATGCTTAAGCGCTGACAGGCCTGGGGCCATGGCTTTTCCTGGGGAGCTTGTTTTACTGCTTGACCACCCTGTCAGTGAAGAATCTTTTCCTGATACCCATTCTGAACTTCCCCTGATGCGGCTTTAAGCTGTTCCCGCTCACCCTGCCAGCGATCACTGCGAGAGAGATCAGCATCTCCATCTCCATTCTGCCTCCTGAGGAAATTGTAGACAGCAATGAGGGCATCCCTCAGTTTTCTCTTCTGAATCTGAACAAAGCTGGTACTTTGTTCATCCACTCCTCACAGTTCATGCCCTCTAAGCCTTTCACTGCCTTTGTTGCCCTTCTTTGGACAGATTCTAATGTATTTATATCCTTCTGTGAGGGTGATGAGGCACTGGAATGGGCTGCCCAAGGGAGCTGTGAATACTCCATCTCTGGCAGTGCTCATGACCAGGTTGGAAAGAGCCTTGAGCGACATGGCTTAATGTGAGGTGTCCCTGCCCATAACATGGAGGTAGGACTTAGATAATCCTAAGGTCCTTTCCAACCCTAACTGTTCTATGATTCTATGATTCTGACATTGTAGAGTCCTGAACGCATGCACACACTACTTGAGGTGAGGCTGCACCAGTGCTGAGCACAGTGGGACAATAGCTTCTTTCAGCTAGTTAGCTATACTTTGCTTAATGCACCCCAGGATGCAGTTGGTGTTTTTGGCTGCTGGCACACATTGTTGGCTCATATTAATCTTACCATCAATCAAACACCCAGATCCCTTTCACAACTTTGTGCAGGCAGAGTATTTTTTTTCAGAATATAAACAGTGATTTTGTTCAGCTTTTTCTATGAGATAGATGGTTTGATAGAGACACTGTAGTTCATCATTTACACATGCTGCCTACTGTTAATGCTACTTATTATGTGTTAACAGCTTACTACAGTGTAAAAGATTGAATAGCCTCCAATTGGGATCATCTGCTATAGAGGGAACAATGAGTTTTATGTAGGAGGAGTTTGGCAGAATATATTAATTTTCTATCAGGCTTACCTTAGTAACAGTTATCCACAGGTTTATTTGTTCAGCAAATATCTGTATTGTTCCATGTTTTTCTTCCTGCTAAAGAAGGAGCAACAATAGTATGTTAAAAGCCATTTTTAAGCTTTTTATTGTGACTTTGATTTACAAATGCTGAGCTGGTAGCTATGTAACTCTGTTACTGCCTGTATAGTTACACTTTTTTGCTGGTTGTGGTTCTGGTTCCTGAAGAGATGATTTAAATTAAATAGCCTTGACAAACTTGATACAAGTATTTAAGGAATGTAAGGTAAACATAATGCTTGGTAGTAGGTACATTACAACTGAAATCTTCAATCTGTCTCAGTAGGGTCCGATTGACTTATTAAGCTCACACCAGAGCACATTGCTCTGCTCTGAAAAGAGCACCTGCCCTTCTTTTGAAACATGGAGCAAGTAATTTATTCCAGCTCAGATAATAATTCAGCTTATTTTTCTCTGCTGCGCTCTGTAGAGTTACTTGCTGATACACTGAGTGATGAAGGAAGCCTGCAGTTTTTCACTCTATATTCTTTTTAGCCTGTTTGGTGAGGGGAAGTATACCCTAATAAGTTGAGGCTCTATGAATTTCATATTCAGTTCCCTGATCCAAAGGTACTCTGAGGTTGTTTTGCAATAGAAGAGGGTTGAACTCAGAAGCCAAGTCATGAACTCTTGTCTGATACTTCTGCTCCTAGGACGGCAGTATCACTGTGGGAGACAAAGGATGGACTCCTTAGAGTTGTCCTCTGTGGGAATGGTCCCTGCTTACCTGCAGAAGGTTAGCCCAAATCTCAGCTTGAAGCACAATAGAAAGCTGATGCTGTACCTCTGCAGTTCAGGTTTCCTCAGGCTTTTCCACAAGGGAGAATCTATTCTCACTGGGCTAGAATTGTGCCAAAGGGAGAAACATGATTAAGAATTTTATATTATCACCCTCCTAATGTGTTTAACATCTGTATTTAAGGCATTTGAAAATAATTTAATGTACTTGCCACACTTTGTTTGTATTCTGACTCAGAAAACAACATAGGTTGATGGAAATTGTATTTTAGGGGCATTTGCATTGTTAAGGCCCCTGAAACAAAAGTTTTGGTGACTGTTTTTTTATGTATATGTAAGATAGCTTCACAGCCCCTGTTTGAGATTTGTGTATGATTTCCTAGTATTTCAGGATGATGTCTAGCTCTCATTAATCAAAATATCTTTTCTTTTGATTCTACTTATGAAATACTTGATTGAGCTTACAATGTTGAACATAATGCTTTACAAGGTATTAGCTCATGTTATTTAAACTACTGTCTAGTGTCCCCTGCACATTTTCAATGGACTTCTAGGTGTTACAGGAAAGGAGTTTTAAACAAATTCTTCCCTTGCTCAAGAAGTCACTTATTGTTCTGTAGCCATCATAGCTTTTATGAGGCTGTTCCTTCTTCCTCTGAAAAGAAAGAAATTTATGCAATTCTTGGGCTATTTTCTCTTCTCTCCATCACTTGAAATCATTATGAATATCTCTGTTTTTATTCTTTGCCATTCTTAAGAACCCATAGAGATACTCCAGAAGACTGATTGATAGTTGTTGCTTCCTTTACAGGGAGTGAAAACCTCATGTTGATTTGTACTTGTACACTATGTTAGGGTCAGATTTGTGAGAGCTACTTTGAAGTTTCAATGAATAACAAAAAGGGGATGAATAAACCCTCTGATTTAGTAAGTGAACATGATCACATCATATGTGTGAGTATTAGGCTGGTTTGATATTCTTATCAAAGAATGGGACGTGAGAATAGTTAGTATTCTGACAAATAAGTTTCAGACTAATCCTGGATATGCCATCTGTATTATCCAAGATAAGTAGATGAGATATATTTAAACAAGGAAATAGGAAAGGTCTGTCAGTCATTTGCTGAAACCGTCTGAAAGAAAAATAACTTGTAGAATGATTCTGATGATCAATTTTCTTACTGAAGTAGAAAAAAGAGAACACTTGTGAATCCTCACTTGGAATGCTGCATTCAGCTCTGGGACCCCCAACACAATAAATACATAGATACAGCAAATCCAGAGCAGGGCCACAAAGATGATCAGAGGGCTGGAGCACCTCTCTTCTGAAGACAGGCTGAGAAAGTTGGGCTTGTTCAGCCTGGAGAAGAGAAGTTCTTGAGGACCGTATAGCAGCCTTTCAGTAACTAAAGGGGGCCTACAGGAAATCTGGAAAGGGACATTTTACAATGGTGTGTAGTGACAGGACAAGGGGGGATGGCTTTGAACTGAAAGAAGGTAGATTTAGATTAGATACTAGGGAAAAATATCTTCACTGTGGAGGTGATGAAGCAGTGGCACAGGTTGCCCAAAAAAGTTGTGGCAGCCCCATCCCTGGCAGTGTTCAAGGCCAGGCTGGATGCGTCTTCGAGCAACCTGGTCTAGCAAAAGGTGTCCTTACTCATGGCAGCGGTGTTGGAACTAGATGAGGTCTAAGGTCCCTTCCAACCCAGACCATTCTATGTATGACTATGGTACGAACCTTCCACGTAATTTCCATAGCAACCAATAAAAGCAAATGTTTGATTGCAGTATGTAGGAGAATGAAGTCCATGAATATTTTAGTTACATGTTTAAGATCATCAGCTACTCTGCCTGAGTACATAACACTTCTGCCAAGTTTTGAAAAGTCCCTGTCATCAATTTACTGGTATTCCACTGAAAGTTGCTGTGGCCAGGTTAACACTAAGGTAAAAATGGAATCTGTGGAATGTATCTTATAGTGACAGTGGAAGCTTTTAGGTGAAGATTAAGTATCAGGAAGGTGATCCCTTTTTGTGTGGAGAGTTTGGGTTTGTTTTGGTTTGGTTTTTTTTTGTTTGTTTTTTTTTGTTTTGTTTGTTTTTTGTTTGTTTTTTTTTGTTGTTTTTGTTTGGTTGTTTTTTTTTTTTAATGTTATATATCACACCTTCTCATAAATATGAAGGTATAGCTTTTAGTTATCACTTTCATCACATTCTCTCAAGCTTTTATCAGGACTGCTTATCCACACAATCTGCAGCAAATACCCAACAGTTTGTGTCATTCAAAATTCCCAGAGTTTTTCTGGATTTTTTTTTTGTTTTGTTTTGTTTCTTTGGTTGGTGGGTTGGGGTTTTTTCTGGTTGTTTTGTTGGGTTTTTTTTGTTGTTTTGTTGGGGGGTTTTTTGTTGTTTTGTTGGGGTTTTTGTTTGGTTTTGTTTTTCATATATTTATATTGTTATATTTGGGAAAAGTTATGGTAGCATCTAGCTTTGCATCTCTTGTCAAGTTTAAAAAAAGGTACAGGTTGGAGTATCCACCTAGTGCTATAAGTGAACTCATAGTGTCACGCATTTTTGTCCACAGTTGGTTTGATTATTTCCTATGACTTCTAGTACATCACTGGAAGTGCAAGGTTTAATATGAATATGTTTCCTTTAAGATCATGATGGGTGAGTGCGAAAAGAGGCGTAATACCATATACAATTATTATTTTAGAAAATGAAATATATCACAGCAGTAAAATTAAGCTGGCTCATGAATGAATGCACTAAAGAATCTATTCTATTTTGGGGAGTGTTTTTTCTTGCAATTAACCAGATACTTTGAAGAAGTGGCTTGTTCTTTTCTGCTTGCTATGCAGAATGTAATTCATCTTGAACTGACACGCTTTATCTTCAGAGCCATCACAGAATATTATAATTCCATTCCTATAACATTGTGGGAGTTAATGCATTCATTTCAGCAGAGCTGGAACTCTACCTTGTGCCAGATCACACATTTCATGATGCCAGCCAAGAAGATAATTTAGTAGAATAACTTTTGCATACTAAGAATCAGTCTGAGAACATTTTCACTCGTTTAGGTATTCAGTTCATGCCTTGTCACTAATCATGAAGATAGAAAACAGATACCTTAAGCTCCTGGAATTTATCCAACTCAGCCATGTATTTTTGAGCACTGAGCAGCGTGGGTTCTGGTAGGGTGCTCTGATTACTATAGAAATCCCAAGCTGTAGTAGAAGTGATTAACATTAATGTTAGAGTCATGTGGAGAAAAAGCAGGTCATTTCTTACTACCTGCCTGAAAACTACAGGAGCATCATTTTTTTTTTTCAGTCAGTTTTATCTCTTAACAGAACAGAAATGCAATTAGTCACATTCTTACAATGTTACATCTTGGGTTTGATAGGAAAAAATATTTGAACAAAATTTCTTTATGTATGTCAGTATGCCCCACAGAAAACCCCCTAAGAAGGTAAATTGTCTTTTGTTTTCCTTTAATTCTTTGTCTCTTAATAATGAGAGCTTTACTTTGCAGCAATAACTTTGTACAATGGAGTATGTTTTCCATCTTGTATTATTATACTGCCTTTGTTCACTTCTCTGTCTTTCAGAGGTCTAGCAAAATGAAACTATTATTTTTCAAAATAATTTTTCAATTTCTCATTCATTACCAAAGAAATAAATATAACCTTGCTGCTAGTTGTTGAACTAGGTATTACAAGACTCCAATGAGGAAGAGTTTTCCCTGTTTAAGAGTTTTGAATTTTATAGACAAACCAGATACTTGTTTGCTGTTATTTTATATTGCTGATTTAATGTTTTTCTTACATTTTGACAATGCTATATGATGCATTTTCAAGTGTGGTATTAAAGCTTGTATGATTTTTTCTTTTTTTCTTTTGTGTTTTTTTTTTCTTCTTTCCCCCAATTTGAGATGATCAAAATTTGGGAAAAGACAGTTTTAGAATAAAATGAAAACTTCCAGAAAATCTGGTTTCAAATTGTTGAAATAATCAAATGAGTGTTTTTCACTTTTTTTAAGAATTTGACAACTAAAATACATTTTCAAACATTTTGAAACAGCAATTGTGAAATATACAACAGTATAAGAAGATATTTGTTCTTCTGATGTAGGTGTTATCTCAGCTCTTTCCACCCATCTCTGAGACAAAAAATAGGTGGAATTCCATCTCAGTTTCTCATACCAATCTTTGAGAAAATGGACAGTGGAGTCTGATTTCAGATCAGTCTCCCACAGATGTATGCAACAGCAGTTTCCAATGGAATTTAAGCATTCTACAACAAAACCACTCTAACTTGATTCATCTGTAGCAATACATATATTTATGCCAATTGTTGTGTGAGTAGAAAACAGAAGCAGTTCTGTGACCTGAGACCAGTTTTCTGGAGTAATCTTCTTTTGAAGATGGGGGGGTTGCTCTTGTCCTTGGCAAAAGGCATAGGGCTCATGAATTTACTCTTTGGTAATGACTCTTCAAGATTACTTGAGATGTTTCTCAACATCCTGAATTATAGAATGAAACAAAACTTATTTCATGATTAGTACCATAGCCATTAAAAATACTAGTTTATTTAAATAAAAACCTTTTCAGTTTCAGTCACACAGCCATGTGAATGCTAAAGAATTACAAACCCAAACAATGTCAAGCTGACAGAATTCAGAATATAGGCCAAATTAAGAGGAAACTAAAATCCCTTAATTATACAGTGCTTCACAGGTGTAGAAGCTAAATAGTTTTAAACTCTGCCTTTATTAACACTTTCTGTTGAGGGGGTTTTATAATATTAGAGAATCTTGTAAGCATCAGCATACTTCATCATATATCTTCATCATGATAACACAGATTCAAGCCAATGATATAAGCATACGTATTCCAATTTTTTGCATTCCTTCTATGAAATCCCATTTTTTCATTTCAGAATGGTGTTCATATAAAAGTGAGGACTGGGGCAGTTGAAGGTGTAGTTATGAAAACTGTAACAGGTGTTGTCTTGTAAGTTACATGTGTTCTGTTTTATAGTTGAAACATGGTGCTTTGAGCTTCTTTTCTGGGTTTTGTATTGCCTTATAATCAAAGTTGCAAAAGAAATGCTGCAAGGTAAATAAGAGTGAAAGAAAAGTTACAATACAATAAAAAAATCTCCAAATATAATGTTATATAATATGTGAGTCTGTATGCAAAATTGTATGTGTATTGAATAGTTGTATTTTAAGTTACATTCTTTGCAATTCAGGGGACCAAAAGAGTAAATATTATGGACTAGCATTTGCAGATCACAGGACAGTTGAATTCAAATGTTGTCTTCAGCCAAGAACTGAAACTCCATCTGCTTAGCTAATTTTCATGCAAGTGCTCTGAGCTTGTTAGAGTTAGCTTGATTGGACTTTTTTTTTTCTCTTGTTAAAAACCAGACATAGTGTGATAAAGCAGTTGCAGGACCTATTTTAGAAGAGAAACAGCTAGGCAGGAGGCCATCTTAGTAGACAGAGAACATTTGGTTGTCCTGGGTTTTGAGTTTAACTTGTAGAATGGATCTCTTTTATCTGTTGACTGTGAGTAATTTTCAAGATTGCTGGATCCACTGGGCAGTCAGCCATGATTCCTGGCATCACAGGCACTGCTGCCTTTAACCTTGAGCCTCAAGGGACCATATATTGCATGGTAATTTTTGCAGATCCGGAGTTTTACCCTTGTTTTTCCTCCCTTTCTTTTTCCCTCTTTACCGCCTTCCCTCCTGCCTTTTCTACACCCTCCTCAGTCACCCCCTCCTGGCCATGACTAAAAGAGAAAGTATGGATTTTACCTGTGCAGAACTTCAAAAATTATTCCTGTTATAGCCAGGAAATATGTAGGATTTATCTGGCTATCTCTAGTTACAGTATATTTTCTGAGTTGCACAGAAAAAATTTTCTTTGACAGTACATTGACACAAGGCCAGGAGTTCTCCTTAACTGCATGCCTTTTTTCTCAGATGAATCGAAGAGTTTATGAACCAAGTCACATATCTTGTTCTGATGTGTGTTTTCTGCTCCATTTATTAAAAAGCTGTGAGCTATTTCTTCAGAACTTGTTTGAAGGGAAAAAAAACTCAACAAAACCAACCAACCTTGCAGGAATGGGGGATGTAAACTTAATGTTACTGAAGTCAATCACACAAATCAAACTGATTACAATGTGACAAGCATTTACCCCTGCTTTTCTCCACCAACTCATTAAATTTAAATGAATTCATTTTTTTTTTCTATTCTTGTAACATGTTCTTGTTTATTACAATATTCATAGAAACATCTTGAGTGCCTTGGAACATTCAGGATATTAAAAAAGATGACAGAAGATGTTTCCTAAATCTTAACAATTATAATGCTTAAGCATGCACATACACTTTAACTGTAACAAAAAGGACTTTTTTTTGCTGTATTACAGCCATCAAAAGCTCAACTGATACCTCAGTGTCTCTGTGATTGCTCTTCTCCTTCAGTAAAGAGATGCTTTCTCTTTTGGAAGGGCCATCACAGGAATTACATCTACCCTATTTTGACTTAATTGGTTGTCTGCAGTTTGCAGTTTGCACTTGCATCTGAGACACTGTGAATAACGATATTAGACATGAAGAGGCTTATCAATCATAGAATCATAGAATACTTAGGGTTGGAAAGCACCTTAGATCATCTAGTTCCAACCCCCCTGCCGTGGGCAGGAACACTTCACACTAAACCACTTCACCCAAGGCTCTGTCCAACCCGGCCTTGAACATCTTCAGGGATGGGGCATTCACAACTTCCCTGGGCAACCCATTCCAGTGCCTCACCACCATCACATTAAAGAATTTCTTCCTCATATCCAATCTAAACCTACCCTGTTAAGTTTGAACACATTACCCCTTGTCCTATCACTACAGTCCCTAATGAAGAGTCCCTCCCCAGCATCCCTATAGGC
>JAOEHY010027715.1:0-51191 GCA_025447955.1 Psilopsiagon aurifrons
CCCCCCTTTTCTTTTTGTATAATTGAAAAACTGGCAACTCTGCCAGAAAAGAAAACAGAAGTTCAAAGGACAATCTCAGTCATCTTTATGGCCAACTATGTCCACCAGGCCAGGTTGTTTCCACATTATCACTGAAAATATAGAGTAGCCTCCTTTATCCCTTAACTAATCAAATCTAACTCCACCTTCCAGTTCTGTTTATGTGACTGCCTGTGAACCAGTCCAATGCAATGAAAGAAAACTTTTCTCCTAAAAAATTGGTTAGTCTTAAGAAAAGAAACCACCTTTTTTACTCTTAGTCTCAAAGTCCTACCAGCTTGAGTACTTAATTTTCTACTTTTGTGAAATCATAAAGGTATTTCTATTCCATCATGCTACCATTAATGAACGCAAGGCAATGTTATTAATCTTTTATTTCTTTATTAGAGTCGAAGACTGTCTACTAGTGGACAAGGGGGTATGACAGAAGAGGAATCTTGTCTGCCTCAGCATGGATCTCATATGATGCAGTAATATACAATCACAGAGTACCAAAGAGTTCGACATATTGAGTGCAGTGCTGTCATTCTGCCCTGTGTCTAAGCGTTGTCCCTCAGGAAACTCTCAGGCACTGGTGGTAAGATAGTATCATGACACGTTTTGAATTGTTTTGAATTGCTGGGTTTCCAGGACGTTGTTATCAGGAAACTGTAAGGGGTACAGAAACGGCTTTCCACAATGAGCTACAAAGTAATTTGTATCAGTAGAGTACTATTCACTAAAGGATCTCAATGTTTTATAAACAAATTAAACATGGAAGGAAAGAATGACACCTACTTAAGGCATGAAAAATTACGTATAGAGGAGCAAGTCTCCCCATTCAAATTTCTTGCTGCTGAAATTCCATAGATTTCACTGAATCTCCTTCTGAGTCACCCCAGCAATATAAAAATCCAGTCTAGAATCCAAAGATGTTGAATAATTTACTCAAGGTCACATCACTAGCACCTGAGCCTCAGAGTGGAGAACAGAGGTCCTTGGAGTTTTACCTAAAAGGTGCCATTAATCACTTCACTATTAGCTGTAAAATAAAAATATAAAGTCATCCTTACATTAACATCAGCATTTTAAAACTTAAAATGAGAGAACTTGGCGAAAGAGGTCTGATATAACTGACTACAGAGTCAGGGTGGGAAAATATAAATCAATTGGATGAAATGATCCTCTGCTACAGATTGAAGAAGAAGTTTGGCTATGTCTCAAGGAAATGGAGAATTACTCTAGGCATTAAGGGAACCAGAGATACTCTCAAGAGTTAAGGATGGATATAACTGTGCAATGGAGCAGAACAGATTAAAAATCCCAACCTAAGGAAGCATTAATATATAAAACTGCAGGAGAGAGGCATGATGTGATAGAAATAATGTGATGGTGCTCTAACTATGTATTTGCTATGTTCAGAATCTTCCTCTTGCTTTTTCAGTTGTTTTGTCAATTCTTCCTCCAGCAAGTGACAATATTGCTGCTTTTTCTTTCAATATCAGTGGCTTCTTCTGACACCACTGACTCACTGTGCAGCAGCCACAGATACCCAGCTGTTCCTCACTTGGCTCCGTAGTGAGGAAGAGGTCGATCATGTGGAATACAAATGTTTTCATATTTGTAACTTGGTTTCCTTATACAGACCTACAGTACGTCCTGTCCTGGAAAAGAGACAGCCAGAAACAACACAAAGTGATACTTTTGAGTATTGCAGTGCAACAACTCTGCCCTTTTAGGGGTTTTCTTTTGAAGATTAAGGCTTTATTTGCTTTCTCCAGACTACTTCACAGAAAAGTAGTTGAAATTCACTGTTCAATACCATGAATGCTTGTCTTCCTTAAAATAAAAAAAAAAAAAAAAAAAAAAAAGGAGCACAGATCCTCAGATCCTCTTTCCACCTGTTCCTGACGTCACACCTTCCACTGTTTTCCTCTTTTGTCTTTTTTTTTTTTTTTCGCCCACATGCTCCAGATCTCAAGTGTACTGTCCTCTTCTTCACAAACTAGGTACCCAATCCTTTGATCTAGTCGGGTGGTTGGCATGAAATCTAGCAAGGAAATTGCTTGAAATCACTGGAAAACAGCATTTAACCCTAGTTTTCCTGTCTTCTCTCATCTTAGAGTACCATTAGACAGCCACGCAGAAAAGTTTGCACACACATACTCAGAGATGCTTTATGCTGGAGTACTGTAAGATTTATGTATAGATTTGACAAAGATGATGATAATGAATTGGCTATAACATAAAACAACTGCATTCTCTCTGTTTGTTTCAATTGCCATTTTCCCTTCATAAGAGCATCTAGGTTCTCTTTACCTTCTTTCTCTCTTTTTTATTCCCTCTTTCCTTTCTAGCTAACATTCTCTTCATCCCAGGCTGCAACCCCCCAGTAAATTCTGAACTTCATTACAACAGCTGCTTGGAGTGGCTGGGGTTTGTCTTTGCTTATCAAGCCAAAAGAATCTATAGATTTCTTTGTTGTGGCTGCAGTCATAACAAGGCCAAAGATTCCGGGAAAGACATCTTCTTTTGAATTTGGCTTATACAGTCTTCTCTGGTTTATCTATTTTCTTTTGGGTTTTTTTTTTTGTCTCAGTTTTTATCTTTCCTTCTTTCTTTCTCTTCCCAATTTTTCTATTTGTATTTCATGTCAAATTATTTTGTTTCTGTGCAACACACAAACTTTTTTAGGAAGGTTCATGCAAAGAACTCTCAGAAGAAAACTGAGCCAATTTCCCCAGTAACCACCAAAAGCAAGTGAAAATGACGAACGGGTCGACTACAGTGGATTGATTGATAGTGATTTATAGCTGAAAATTGGATCAAGTGTGTCCACATGCCCTTTCTCAAGGGACTAAAACAGAGGCAACTGCCTGTGTCAGCATTCCTATACAATGAAGCTAACTCTCTTCATGTCACTTCATCTCTCCCTTTCTAGCCCTGTCTTCTGCTTAAATAAAGATAGCTGTTAAAATACAGGTGCTTGCTGCCTTATTCCAGGCACATAACATGATTTTGAGAACACAAATGGTTTATGCTTTATTATGCAATAGTGGTCAACACATTCTGGGGTCACTGCTTAACTGTGCACACCTGCTCCTTCCTATTCACATTCCCAAGTCTGCCAGGTAGCCTCAGATGTCTTTGCAAATCAGATTCTTCCTACTTATATCTTACTGTTAATTACTGCCGCCTGGTAAAGGAGAACTAGAAGGATCTATTTATCTTAAATGTGATCTGTAATTCTTTATTTATTATGGTGACTTTTATTCACAAATGTGTACATGCTGCTATTGCCCTGAATGAGTGGCATTTGTAGGGCAGTGCTGCTGCTTAAATTTACTGTCTTAGGGAACTCATTCCTCAGCTAGGCAGAGTAATAACTAGAAGCATCACCATGGCTTAATCCAGCTAGTCTACCATAAGGAAAAAGAAGGACCACAAGATATCCACAGGGATTAGGAAGTTACAAAGCCTGTTCCTACAAGTTTCAAAACTTAGAGACAATAAAAAGGGGAGGGGTTAATTGCAGTAGTATTTAGTTGCTTATAACACATTACAACATGATTTAGTGAAGAAATATATTTGTACCATGAAAACAATAAAAAAATCAGAAAGCAGTTTACATGGCTGCAACAGATGAGGAGACCCCTGCATTTAGTAGGGCTTTTATTTCTGTTTCCAGAGAGAACACTCATTTCCTGAAAAGGCAGGGTGCTGCCTGTGTCCTTTTACTCTAATATGTCTGCTGGGGCTGCTTCTGCGCTGTTCAGCAGCAAGTAGCCACTTCACTTCTGCAATTCTCAAAGCCAGTTCTGGGCTAAACCAAATTGGTCTCCTAAGGGAAAAGTGCAGGAAAACCCTGTACTTGAATAGACACTTTATGCCACTTTATTTTGGGTCTGATTCTACAATCTAGTGGCCTTTGTTCTTACCATGTGGTTATGTGGCGGAAGACTAGCAGATGAATCTTTCTTACAGTGCTTTCCATGGTCCTTCCCAGTAAGGTCTAGATGTTGCTTACTCACAAGGCAGTTGAATTTTATAGACAAAATGAGCTGTAGTAAGCTAAGTCTAGTTTCAGCAAACACATGATGTTGAGGAGCGAAGTCCAGGAGCACTTTAGGGTTCACTCCAGGAGACACTTCAGGTAACTGGTGGTGTGTTCATATACAACCACAAAGTTATTGCTTGCTCAGTCACCCAGAAAGCTCCATCAGGATAAAAAGCTGAGCTTCAAACTCTTGAGTTCTGGGTTAAATGTAGCAAACATTGGACAGTTTTTTCCCCCTTTTTTTTTTTTTTTTTTGTTTAATCATGTTATTGAGATACTGGAGTTGATGGAAAGGCAAAAGCTTGTTACTGTTCGCAAGTGGGCACCTTTTGTGACCTCTTGGATGGTCACAAAGTGCATCGAAACTCAGATGAAGTCTACATCAAACTGGACTGAGTTCTAAATATGGGATTAGGTATATAAGTATCTCAAGTTCAATATGTTTCTAGTTCTACAAAATTCAGCTCCACTGAGTAACAGCAATCATTAGACAATTAGCTTTTGTTTCATAATAGAAGGCAACTTGTGGTGGGTTGACCCTGACTGGACACAAGGTACCCACCAAAGCCACTCTATCCTCAGCTGGACATAGAAGAGAAAATACAATGAAAGGCTTATTTGTCAAGATAAGGACAGATAGAGATCACTCACTAATTACTGTCATGGGCAAAAGAGACTCAACTTGGAAAAATTAATGTATTACCAATCAAACTGGAGTAGGATAATAAAAAAAAAATTAAAAATCTTAAACCGCTTTCCCCTACCCCTGCCTTCTTCCTGGGCTTAACTTTACTCCTTATTTCCTTACCTCTTCTCCTGCAGCAGTGCAGGGGAGCAGCGAATGAGGGTGATGGTCAGTTCATCACAAGTTGTCTCTGCCATACCTCCCTCCTCAGGTGAGGACTCCTTGCATTCTTCTCCTGCTCTAGCATGAGTCCCTTCCGTGGGGTGCAGTCCTTCAGGAGCAGACTGCTCCAACATGTGACCCCCATGGAGTCACAAGTCCTGCAGCAAACCTGCTTCAGTGTGGGCTCCTCTCTTCGTGGGGCCACAGGTCCTGCCAGCAGCCTGCCCCAGCACAGCCTTCCCACTACAGGGTCACAGCCTCCATCTGGCACATTCCACTGCTACAGCGTGGGGTCCACCATAGACCTCCAGGTGCTGCAGGACACAGCTACCTCATCATGGTCTGTCCCACAGGCTGCAGGGGGAATCTCTGCTCCAGTGCCTGGAGCACCTCCTCTCCTCCCCCCTCGTTGACCTTGATGTCTGAAAAGTTGTCTTTCTTACATATTCTCACTCCTCTCTCCAGCTGTAATTCCAGTGGCATAGCAACTTTTCCTTCTTCTTAAACATATTATCTCGGAGGTATTACCACTGTCACTGATATGTTTGGCCTTGGCCAGTGGTAGTTTCATCATGAAGATGGCTGGCATTGCCTTTATCACTCATAGGGGAAGCTTCTAGCAGCTTCTCATGGAAGCCACACCTGTAATCTCCCTGCTAACAAAAGCTTGTCATGCAAACCCAATACACAGTTCCCCCCAGGAGTAACAAAGTGAAAAACTTTAAAAGGGCAGGTTTTAAAACTATGAGGAAAATAGTTAACAGCAGGCTGAAGGGCAAAGTAAAAAACTTTAAAACCACAGAAACAGCCTGGAGGCTATTCAAGAACATTGTGTTAGAGGCACAGATGGTTTGTGTATCATTGAGAACAAAAACAAAGTAAAATGGTGAGAATAAAACTAGGGTTAAGCAGAGAAGTACAGGGCTTTATTGAGCTAAAAAGGCATCCTTTAAAAGCAAAAAGACTTCCTGAACAACTAACCAGGTCAGTCTATCACTTATGTTTGTGTGTCACTAACAATCAGAGTAATAAGAAAGTGGTCAGTTAAAGGTAAGCAGAGACACAGGGGAATATGTACTTGTAAAATGTGGTTTGGTTCTGGCACACTGAAGTTTGCAACAGAAATGCCTCATTGTCCTCTTGAGTTTCCCTTGAATTATCCTTTTATTTTTTTTTTTTTTTGGAAAAGTGTCTATCATCCAATCAGGGAGATGAAACTAGGCAGAAAACAAAACAAAATGATTCTATGATTCTGCAAAGATGCTAGTGTAGACTCAATGACTCAGTTTTCTTGCCCTGGCTACCTCTACCTCCTAACTCCATCTTCCTCTCAGGGCAGGTTCTCCTTGGGTGCTTATATCTCACCTGTTCAGTCGTGGCCACAGGACATGTCCTTTTGCTGTAATATGTTCTTGGTTTGATTATCCACTGTGAGCTCCAAATTCTGCCAGTAACAAAAATTTTGGAAAAATCTCTACTTCAATTTGCTAAATTAATTATTTGCTAAGAACATTCCCAATCAAAGCAAGTGTGTTATCTGAATATGTCTTTATGCAAGACCTAAATAGCTGGGTACCATAAAGATCTTCAAGAATGGAGAGGAACAATAAAATATAATTTTTGGCAGCATTTTTTTTTTATAGAGAAGAAAATAAATGGAAGCTACCAAAGCAGACACTATGTATTAAATTGAGAAATTCAAGTTTAGCAGTTCTTTATGGATTCTTAATGTAATAACATAGGCAGTATGAGCAACATAGGCAGTATGAGTTATAATGACAATTCACTAAGACCATTAGTTGGCAGCCGGCTGAATATAAGCTAGTAGAATGCCCAGGTGGCCAAGAAGGCAGGCAGCATCCTAGCTTGTATCAGACTTAGAATGGCCAGCAGGGCTCGGGAAGTGATCATCCCCCTGTACTCAGCATTGGTGGGCCACAACTAGAACACTGGTCAGTTTTCGGCCCCTCACTACAAGAAAGACATTGAGGTGCTGAGTATGTCCAAAGAAGGAAAACAAGGTGGTTAAGGGTCTATAGCACAAGTCCTATGCGGAGTAGCTGAGGGAAGTGGGGTTGTTCAGCCTGGAGAAGAGGATGCTCAGGGGAGATCTTGTTCTCTGCAGCTACCTGAAAGGAGGATGGATGTAGTGAGGTTGGTTGCTTCCAGGTGACAAGTGGCAGGACAAGAGGAAATGGCCTTAACCAGGGGAGGTTTAGATTTGTTGTTAGGAAATATTTCTTCACTGAAGGGATTCTTAAGCATTGGAACAGGCTGCCCTTAAGGGAGTGGCTGAGTCAACATCCTTCAAGGTATTTAAAGGATGTATTGATGTGGCACTTAGGGACATGATTTAGTGGTGGACTTGTCAGTGCTAGGTTAATGGTTGGACTTGATGATCTTAAAGGTCTTTTCCAACTTAAACGATTCTATAATTCTATGAAATGTGTGGGTAGCTGTGCCTGCTCAGAACCAAATCTGAGAAAAGTAAGTTTAATTTGTAGGAATTTTGGTAATTTGGTCTACTGATTTTTGGAGAGCTGGTTTGTTTGAAATTGGCCGGAGATTGGAGAAAAATAAGAAATAAGTGCAAGAAACATCATCTGAACAAAGAGGAGCTGAAGCAACTTCTTATTTTCTATGTCTCTGCCAGCAGATGACAAGAAAAGGCGGATAAATGATTATTCTGTAAGCATCTCACAGAACATCCTCTGAGATTGTGTTTGTCCTTTTCCAGCACAGTATTTTAGAGGATATGTTGAGTACTCCCTACTGCTTCAGTCAACAGGGTGTCATCCAGAGTGGATAACAGTATCTAGAAGGACAGAGCATAGACTTTGGGTAGGAAAAGAAGGAACTAGAAGACGAGGCAGTTGGAGGTAGAGATCAGCTAATCAAACCTATGAGAAAGGATTGTTTTATATGGGCAGACTTTGGATAAACTTTTAGCACTGTTGACCTCCAAAACCCCTGTGTACTTCATTAATCATCCTGTACACGGATGAGAACTTTCAGAACATCTGGTGCCTTCCTGAAGATCTCTGGTGTATAGGAACTTCAGCCTTTTATTTCAAATCACTGTGAACTTTAGAACAAAAGTTGAAAGTGAGATTCTGCGTCATTGGCAAAAAGAGAAATTTTACATCTCCAGTCCCTAACAAAGGACCTTTTTGGATTTCAGTTTTTGGTTTCCTACTTTAGAATCATAGAATCATAGTTTAAACAAGAAACTATGCCACTAATCAGCCATGGTACATGCACGCACGTACACTATTATATGTGAATGCTTCTCCAATGCTACTTTATAAGAACCTTGGACACTTCAGTTTGATTAACACCTTGATAAGATATACAATTTCCTTGAAGAATGTGAGGCCATGGGGAATTGTTAAAAATTCAGAAAAGGAAGATACTGTGAAAAGATTTAATTCAGTTACAGTAAGTAATACATTCTACTAATGTAATATGGACACAAGAAAATGTTAGACCCCTTGAGAAATTAGGGTGGTTTTATTTGATCCTTTATGAATGTACGCAATTATATTTATTTATGTGTCTGTATGTATATCTGTATTTATGAAAATATTGTTATGTATGTCCCTGTGTATGAATACATTTATAAAGCAAACCCATGACCATAAATCAGTTCAACAGAAACAGTATAAAGTGGACTACTGTACATCTTTATTTAAAATCCGTAGGATGCCAAGACAGAAAAATACTGAAAAAGAAATACATATTGGTTTTGAAGCTGAAGCATCAATATGGTTGTAATTTTAATGTTTCTTGCTGGAAAAAGGTCATCTTTGGCGAGGTCGGGTTTTTCTTAAGGTCATTTCACATTGAGATATCTGCCTGCTTTTGACATTTCATCTAGAAGAGGCACAACTATTCTGACACATGAAATGGGTTCTTTACAAACCCAATGGCTATTTCTATCAACATCTGTTATTCTTACACAAAAGGGGAATATGCATTGATTGCAAACAAGGCTTAGCATTTTTTTGAGAATATTTATATACATATTTTGTACTTAAAGGTACAGCAATGTCCATCTGAAATAGAAACAGAAGAAAACACTGACCTATAAAAGCCTGAAAAAAAATAACCCCATGGACAGCATCTTTTACTCGTAAATGGAATTAAATAAATTCAAATATGTTAATTGATGTTGAAAAATTGTCACACCGCTTTCCATAAAGCAGCAGGGCAGAGAAATTCACTAAGAGGTAGTGTAATTACTTTGTGATATTGGCACAGAAAATGCAAATAAAATATTTTTCTTCACATTTTGTGTAGGATTTTTAATTGCATATTCATTTTCTAAATTTCAGTCCTCTCTAGTGCTAAGATAGGAAAAATATATTGCCACAGAAATCCTCCGCCTTGTACCTCCATATTTTCAAACCCCTGAATTGTTATGTGTTTGTAGCATCACATCTATGGAATTAAAATAAATGTTGTCAAAATAATTCAGACTTACAGGGATTATTTAATTTTTCTCTAAGACAACCCAGCATTCCACTGGCTGAATCCTATTCTAGTTCAAGAGTGTCATAGAATTCCTTTCCTGAGGAACAGCACAGGGAAGACCAAAGCTTCATTCTTTCTCCTCATTTGCAGACAGCTCAATTAAGCCTTGGACAATCCAAAGGAGAAGAATTTAGTTGATCAGTCAGTAGTTAAGATTCACTAGCTGAAGTGTTGTGACCTATCACGTAATGTTATATCTGTTCCCATATTGATGGTCAGTTCTTTATGAGCTACTGCTTTCTCCTGTAATGTATGCCATTTTATCAGAAAACAGGTTTTGTTTTCTGGTTATATTCATCTGGCAAGTGCCCAAATCTGCTCTTTGTGGATGTTTGTGGGAACATTGCTTTGCTCACATAAGTATTTGAGAACAGTGAATAATAAAAGACATGAACAGGCTGAATCCAAACCCTGTTTTCTAATCTAGCAAGCTGAGAGTGAACAATTTTTATACTATCTCCACTGGCTTCCCTGCAGCACGAGTAAACTCTGCATGTTTGGAGTCAGTGTGCTTCCTTCCTTTTTAAATGTGTCATATTTAACTTGTCTGCAATATGAGGACGTATGGCAGACATTCACAGAGAAATACAGGTGCTGCTTTTCTGGATTGAAGCCATATGTCCATAGGGCATTGAAGAGGTTAACATCCAGGTGTAAGAGCTTTACTGTTGGAACATGTTCTGTGTTGCTTCCAGACTTTGGCCTCAAATAAACGCCTTTAACATATTTTATTAAAGTGTCATAATTAGATTTATTTAATGCATTAGGATCCAAAGCATGTCAGCTCTGTGGATGACTGAAAAATACTTCATCAGCTTTTGATGGCTTCACAGGACAACAAGGCAATCAGCTCATATTTCCTACTAATGCATTTCTGTTTGAAAACAGGACTTGAATGTTCTCAGTTTGCACACTGACTGATGGAAGGGAAGTGCAAACATTCTCATGTTCTGTGTGTTGCACTTGATTAGAAAATAATGCTTGGGTCTGAATATGCTGAAGTAATGTTAAGAAAACATTAAAGCACCCTTAACTCTGCCATTTTGTGCCTAGGGCATTGCAGTTACCATATGAATTGTGTGGTCTTTTCTTAAACAGTTCCACAAAAGTAGCAACTGCTGCATAATGATACAAATAAAAATAATACTGCTGTGAAAGCAGTGGCTCTGGTAGTTGTACTTGTCCCCATATAAAGCCTGAAATGGCAAAATAAATAGCTTTCCAACTTCCAATGCCATCATCAGTACACTGTGATTGATTAGACCATGGGCCAGAGTATAATAAAGCAGCACAAAAATTAGCAGCTTGTATCATTCTAATCATTCTAATGTGTATAGAAATGTGAGTTTCAAGTATCTCCATTTATGTAAGTGGTAAATACAGAATTTACAGAATTTACAGGAAGTAGGAGCAAGATGGCAGCGAGCTCTATAATGGAAAAGTGTAGCCAAATTCATGCCCTGCAGTGGTTTATCACATAGGACAGCCTGAAGCTGCTTTCAGACACCAAACTGTGGCTACACATAGATAAAGGGGGATTTTGGAGAGCTGTCCGTTGATAGCTAATGAGAATTTCAACTCCAGGATTACAAATGTGGCGAGTCTTTATTAATCTGATAGGCAACCTGGATAGCATTAAAGGAAAACTGTGCGACTGGGGCCTACACATATCTCACTTAATGTGAATTAGAACAACTTCATACCAGAATGGACCAAGATTTCTGCAGGGCCAGCCTAACATCTCCATACTGCTTTACACAATTGCCTCCTCTGGCAATAATCCTCACAGCCTCTGTACTGAAAGCAACTTAAGGGATCTCAGCCTTCTTTGCATTCAAGATCAGACTGAATAATGAAACTTGACCCATCTGAGAAACCCAGCTTTATTTTTTGTAAGGATGAGACCAATTATGCTTTTTCAAGCAGAAATAAAATAATTCAGCATAATACAGATGTCATTTGCTTCCAAAAAAGAGATGATCAGATGCCTCACTGGGCAGAAGGTACATGTACAAATTCATTACTGAGGCAGCTGAGCTCAATTCAAAGGGCAATAGACCCAGTGCTACCGGCTTGTCTGTGTTCTCCTGTCCCAACCAGTTAAGATCAAAATGTGAGAAAACAAGGGAAAAAAGGTATGTATCTACTTGCATTGATTTGAATAGCAGGATGATAGTTATCTTCAGTCACTGAGGTGGGTGGGAGCCTGACACTAAAAGAATTTGAGGAGGAAGTGCTGAGTGAGAAAATCACTGCCTAAGAGAAGGGTTGCTTACTCGGCACATGGAAAATATGCACTCTGTAGGTGGGTATTTGGGAGACTAAGGTAGAGGAAGGAATATGCAGTAGGAGAAGAATCACTGTAGAATGGCTACATGGAGAAAAGGAAAGAGAAGTGTCCAAAGTGTACTGATTTCTCCTGGGAAGAAAGCATAGGGTCATTGCTGCCCTTTCTAGTGCCAGTGCATTTTGACCTGTGTCTAGCCAGGGCACCACATGGGGGTTTTAAGCTTTTTTAATCCTTTTTCTACAGTTTTATGTTGAAAAGAAAGCCTAAGAATCATTCTGAGTATCTTTCTCATCAGAAGACAGTGATTCAGAATAATTCTTCCATTTTCAACCTTTGTTGATTGAGTTGTCAAGCACTCAAGCTTGGCAATAAAAGCTGAAATGAGCAATGTCTGCATAGCTTTACCATGCTGTGTCAGTACTGAATAACTGAGGCTTATCGACTACATGCTGGGTTCAACATTCAGCTGAGTTCCTTTGGAATTTTTATCACTAGTTCTTGTATGACACTCAGAAAGGCCTTTCCCAAGAAGAATTGTTAACTAGTGAATATTTCTTTTTCTAGAGACTCCTGGAAAGCACCCACATCTGGAAGAGTCCTGCCTAGAGCAACGAGTGTAAGTGATAAGCTAAAACCATTCTCAAGGACTATGGTCTACAAGTTGCACTATAGTATGTCATAATTCCTTGGAGTCTCACTGATGATTTACTGGACATAAACTCTTACAGCACAATCTAGGACTTATTGATAGTCCTGCAGATGGCAGTAGAAATAGTAGCAAAAATATTTTGGTATCCAAGGGCCTATGTCAGTAGTAGTGATATGAGATCATACATGCTGCATAGGCAGTGTATACATAGATAATTCTAGTTCCAGCAGTGGATAGAACAAAGTCATTACTGCTGTCTCCAACTTATTTGCATGCAGGATATTAAGACACAAAAACTGAATACTATATCCATTCTCTAGTATAGTGCTGGTTTATCCTTTATCAGCTCCTGATAAACTGATAAAGTTAATAAGCTCAGAGTTTTAGTCTTTCTGGCCTGATTGGAATTCAATTCTATGATTCTTCAGTTGCTAATGACTCAATTTACTAGGACAATACTATATAACAGGAAAATCTCAGCAAGCAATCCCTTGATGTTTTCACACGGCAGGGAAGAAAGCTGAGGAAAAGAGTGGGGAAGGAATTCCATTTCACTGGGCTGTCATCCATTTTAGATGCTTCTGGATCTTGATGCCTCCAGTATGTTTCCTATCACAGCTGTTTGATATTGCTTATTATAAAAGTGTATTTCCACTACTGCTCAAAAACTCCCCAAGGCTGTTTTTGGAACAACATAAAATGTCTTTATGTGAAACATTCAGATGATCTTACAGTTTTGAAGTCATTCTAGTATGGAGACACAATGTAGGGTCATAGATGCCTAATTTTTGCCATCCTTTTTTCCCTTATATTTTTACAGTCCCTGTGAATATATTAATCACATACTGTAGGCACACAGGTTTGCATATAATTTTACCTAGACAATATTTTACTCAGTTATCAAAATTTAACCTTTTTTTTAGGGAAAACAGAGACTATCTATTATACCTCTTAGGTCAATCACTTCTCCTTCATTAATGTATTCAGGTCATTTCTCCTACTAATGTAAATATATATTTATCTCTCTCTTTCATTACACCTATGAGTGAACCATAACAAACCACCTCTGGCACCTCATCTTCAATCAGATGAGAAATCACTGTTCTCAAGAGTCCACAGCTCCACATTATTAATATTCTGTCCCTGCCTATCTACACCTTACTTTACTTCTGGTTTATGTGTAGTCTTTCAATTTTCCATAATTTTTAAAAGGGAAAATATCCTCAACCATATTGCTGAATTTACCTCAGAAGTAGAAAGAGTAACTATATTTTTTTGCCCATTTTAGAGGCCACTTTTAAAGTTACTAAGATATTCTGTATGGATTGGGCCAAACTATCCTCTGGAGTAAACTATGTTCAGCAGAGCTGCATGACTTTACAGTAGAAAAGGTCGTGAACATCTAAAATTATTTTCAATGTTATCTATGTTTTTTTCTGAATCTATCCTTCAATATTCTAATATTAAATTCTGGGTATGAGGAAGAATAATGAATAATGTACATGACTTTTTAGTGTTCTTTATTATTACCAGCACTACTTATTTTTATCCAGCCACATGCATGAGTGAAAGAAAAAGAACAAACAACTTCTGAAACTGCAGTTGCTCTTTATTCTCAATGATTTCTACAGGTCATTGATAGTATGAAAATTTAACATGAAAACAGAACTAATCCCCAAAATCTTAATGAAGATAAAATTATCTTTAATCTTATCACAAATGCAAAATTATATCATGCCTATTAAAGAATTTGCACTTGTCTTTAATATACCCTTTTCACCAGTGCTTTAGACTAGAGACCTCTGAAAGCTACTCTCAGAAATGAAGAGTTTCCATACATCATGTTGTTGAAAGAAATACTTATTAGACTCAATTTTTAAGGAAAAGCAATAATTTCCAATTGTTACAAAAACATTTTTCTGGATAGTCTGCCATCATCCCTAATGGCCATGAATGTCTTCAAGCTTTCCTTAGCTTTAAAATTCATAGAGATAAACCTATTAAAATATATGGTGGAGGTGAACTCAAAGCTTTTTCCAGATGTTATTTTGCCTGCAATGAATATATAATAAAATGGTTTATAAATGTTTTCAATAGCTTTACAAGTATTCACATAAACAATGGAAATTACTACGTTTCCATGTTAAGGTTTTCTTCAGAGAAGTTTTAAAGTTTAGGCTATTGGATCATCAGAAGACAGGTCCCACAGCAAGAGGTTCAGACACTTTTCTTTCATATTGCATATGTTTTAATTATGGGTGAAAACCAGGCATCTTTGTGTTAGGTAGGGTGGCTTTTACCTGCTGATATTTTTAACATATTGTTTTGAATGCATGGTATTACCACTGAATTGCATTAGCCACGCTGGTGAATATACATATACAAGAAGCCTGCCTTGTTTCAGCTGTAATAAGATATTGTTATACTATAGGTGAGTTTGTACTTGGCTTTAGGCTTTCTACCAAGGTGAATTTGGCCTGTGTGCATTCCATAAATAATCCATACTATTATTTTCATTACACTATTTTTTTATTTTTTACATAACAAGCCCCAGACATTTAGAGAGAAGTTAAATGAGAGATATTACTCTAATTCTTATCATATCACAAAATCTCTGATAAAGGAAATTTGATTTCTTGCATGCTTCCATACTGACAAAATTAGTAGTCCTTATTTCTTTTTTTATAAGATGTGTACTTGATCTCAGTTCCAGAAAATATTTGAAATATACACATAATCCTTGTTTTCTTGTTTTCCTCATCTGATGCACCAGTATATGGCAGAATCACAAGAAGAGAAATATTTTCTCAAACTTTCTACTTTCTATTCCAAGATTGTTTCAGAACAAAGGTATGATGTACATAAAGACCTTTTTTGGCAGGGAAAATAACATAGTATCTTGTCATTAGTTATAGGATATATTTAGACAGTTTCAGGACAAAATGTCTAATAGGTATTATCATTATTCTTCTTGGATAAATGGATTTGTAGAGATGTTGGATGTGAACCATAAAGTGTAGGGGATTTGTTTGTCACATTTGTTTCTTTCCTGAATAAGGGAAAATTTCCTGCTTTTTTTTTTTTCCTGTGGGTGAGCAATTAATGGTCAGCCACTCACTCCTGAATCTATTTCCAAAGAAATGGGGCATGTTAAGGTAAATATTCTGTAAGCGGCTGGAGACCTTCAGATCTAGTTGTCTCTCTTGGTTTCATAATGTATCACATAACTCTGGGAGAATCAGTTTCAAGAAAAGGATTATGTTAGAATTAGGATACAATATTATGGCCTCAATTGCAAATTCAGTAGAATCTCCAAAGGTAACTGAAAATTTTGGTATTGTTAAAAGTATTTTTCTTTCTGTTTTTAACTGAAAAGTTTATTATTTTGTTCTTCCTTCTAAAGTTTCTATTTACTTAGGCTTATTTTAAAACAGCAAAACAGTAAGAAAACTGGGTGAAAATGAAAAGAAAATCCAAGAGTCACATTTTTCTTTTCTTTTGAAATGAAATGAGGAAGAAAGAAAAAATGGAACAGTTTTTGAAAGACAAAACAATTAAGCTCAGAAGAATTTTTTTTTTTCCCTAATCTTTCCATTGATTGATGAAAAATAGATGATGTGGAAAGTTTTTGCAAGATCATACTTTTATGCTCATTATTAGTTTTAACATATGTACACAGTAGAATACTGTTGATTTGCAACTTCTGCCTTTTATTCATTAAGTTATACAGTTCTGCTCTGCTATTTATGAAGTTCAGTACAGTAAGCAGCAGTGACATTAATATTCAATTTCTGTTCCTTTAGTTCTCAACAGAGGTACTTTAACCTCATTTGCCAGAGCTCAGCAATGCTGGGCAGTTCGTGAAACAGCTAAAACAAATGAAAAGAATCTGATCCTCTTAGTTGTCATTTGTCTACTTTTGTAGGAGATACATCTTCAGATAGTCCTTAATATCTAAAGAGGAGCACTGACTACCACTTCTTCATGCATTTATTGCCAGGACTTTGAAGTTGGTTCTTCCTAGATGCAGACTGTGCCATCATCAGCCATACGTATCACTTGCACACAGGATCATTCCAGCCCATGCTTTAGGAAATTATATATGTATGCATTTCTCAGGAAGCAAACTACTGCAGAATGTTCTTGCCAACTTCATTTTGAAGTAAACTTCCTTTAGAAAAATTCCATTCCAGGCACTTTTTGACATTGGTTATGGACAATAAAAAAAAATTGCTTTGATTAAGCCAGTAACTTAGCATAGTTTTTAATTTATCTCTATTCTTTCTGATTTTTTTTCTTTTTTATATCTATGCCATGATTCTTATTTCCAAGTACTCACAGAACAGTTTGAGCAAACAAATTTCAGTCTATCAATTGTTTGTGAAGTGTTCACACTGGCTATTGGCTAATTATTGCTACTAAATTGTGATTGCTACTTAAATCATAGAAAACTGCTTTTTCACCTTCAAGTCAGTGGAAAGACCACTTCTGAAATGGAGGCACTCATTAAAGTGCTTAACATGAATGAAGATAACTTAAGGTGTCATTTTGGAAAATGTAGTGTATGGATTTTCTTAAAAGCTCAGAAGAAAAGTTCACTAAAGACACAGCTGGGGTAGAACAATGAAATAAAATGTGATGTACTTAACTTATATTGAATAAATTATTAAACATTAATAAAAGTACTAACTTTGGTTCCTCTATTACTGCCTTGCTTTGAAAGTACTTACTTTTCCATTTCCTTTAGTGAACCTATAATCACTAGTATGACTGCATGCGTGACAGCCAGTGGTTATAAGTAAGCCACTGTAGTTGTCATCAGCTCCAATTTGTTTTTCCTTCTATTAGGATTTCCTGATTATGCACTGAAAAGGGATTTGATTGATAGTAGAATAGAAGACATTTGAAGAAAATAAATTAAACTGAATTCATGCCAATGGGGAGGGGAACTACCTCATTAACAAAATAATTGAGCTGTTAGTTAATTTTACTTGTTATTTGTAGAAAAGGGCAGAAATCTTCTAAGGAATGAATATTCTTCCCTCAAATAATTAAAAGAACAACAAAGGGTTTGTATCTTAGATGTATTTAGTAATTATGTTCCTGACACCTTTTTTCATATCCAAGGCAGATGGAAAAAAAAAAAATTACTGTAATTTACAGAACATTGTAAGTGCCAGCTTCTCCTGATCAGTTTTTCTCTGCCCTTCCCCCGGTCTTATTAGAAGCAATTTCTGCTAATTGATAATTAATACCTTTACCTTTGTTAAAAGCAACTACTTATATATCAACACTTCCTGTTTGATACAATCAGTACATTTTACTATGAGTGTAAATAATGCATAAAATTAATAGTAAAAATATTCTCCCAATGTAAATTTTCCATTTAATTTATTTTATTTTTTTTTTTTTTATGGCTCTCTACAGTCTCTCTCCCTTTAAATCCAGAAAGATTTGTAATAAATACCTCTTAAATCAATATGGTAAATATATTTACATTTAAACAACTTTAGGAATTGAACATGAGTGTAGAAGGATGACACAATGTCAACTCAAGTAGAGCAGTGAACTTTGCTTCTTTTTTTCCAGGTAACTTCAGTAAAACTTACATTAGCTAACAACTGACTCACTGATAATTTCAGGATTTGTTCTTATCTACTTATTTTGATATCCTTTTAGCTAAAAGAACTCATTCATGTAGGGATAGGAAATGAATTTATATCTTATTGTAAGAAAGCAGAGGTGTTTACATATCCATTGCTATGCATATGCAACAAAGATGTAAAGAAGGGGTGTACTGGAATGACCACAGGCCCAATGCAGCCCAACCTGCCTCATGGCACTGAGGGGTAGCTCAAGCCACACAGCAGCTGCATGCCTCCCTGATAGCCCATGTTCTAGCCACAGTTTGGTCCATGACAGAAGCACCTCTGTCCTTGTTATGTTAAGACACTTTCAGTTACCTCCTAGTTAAGAACTGCCATACAGCAGGAATCCCACTGAAATGTTGATAATTGAACCTGTGCCCCACAAAAAGGGTCTGAAGAAGCTCTTGACATGAAACTTCATTTGGACTAACTGCATCCTGTTTCCACATGATCTTAAGCTGCAGCTATAGAGAGAACAATTCAGTTTCCAGGTATCAAATCATGAGTAACCATACCAAGGTCTATTTTGGAGAAAGATTTTTTGGGTGCTGACAGAGAAAGAAAACATAATAAAAAGTTGCTCATCTAGGTCACTGCCTCAGCATCCTGGAGAGTTTGAGGACGAAAATAGTTTCTGAGTTCCATGAACAAATGGACACATGAACTAAGCATGCCAGTCCAAACTTAAACAATTATTCTGGTTGCTTGTCCCTCTACTCTGTTTCCACCGCTTTAGTCTTGCAAAAAACGAACATCACTCTATTCACCACACTCTGAACATCAGTGTCACATAGACAAAGTGTGATCCACTCTGCAGCTATAACAAAACAGTCTCAATAGAGTCAGACAATATATAACATCAATATACAGAAGATATACAAGCCTATATCTTCTTTCTCACCCAAAGAAATCCATTCATCTGAATCTTGCTGAAGACTTCAGTGTGATCACATGGGTTTCTTGGCAGATAAAATGACCTACACCTTACTTCCATTTACCCATACTTGTCATGAAGAAATGGGAAGAAATGGGATGTTTTTGTTTCTCCTAACATCAGAATAAATACTGCAGCTTGATTTCAAAAGAACAATATACCTCACCACAGCATGCAAACAGATTTAATATTAAGTTACAATGCAGTCTTCAACCTTCTATTTTTGCCAGTTCTTAACATATGTCTGACTGGGATAGCTACTGTCTTCTCTAAACTCAACTTGGCTTATATTGTTTGGGATCCACTCAACAATTATCACTGATTCATCAGAGCCATTCTGTTTCCTGATGTATAGAAGCTAATAGGTACAAACAGTTGCTAAAGGACCGTAACTGGTTAATTTGGGTGGGTATTTTCCACACAAGACCTCATACTGCTCTTCAACCTGCTAAAATATGAAGTGCCAACTGGCATAACACTGTAAAACTCTGCTGTTAATATGAGATATTAAAGCCAAAACCACAAGCAAGTCCTACAAGGAAAAAAGAAGCAAACAGAAGGCAAATATCCATTTCAGAATAAAAGAACATGATCGAATTAGCAAAGCACTGGCAAGACACTAGATAAAAATGAGAAAAATAAAACTAAAGCAACAAAAAAATATGAAAAAATCCCAATTACATGTTTTTGAAACCTTAGTTGTATTCTTCTTTGGTAAGCCCACACAATGAAATATGAATACACGTGGCTTACTCAATGTATTTGTACATTGTAGTTCTGTGAAGTCATCATATTCAAGTGCATTTAGAAAAATTCACAACTAGAGATGGGCAGGGTGTAATTTCCCCTTCTGCAGACATTTTCTAATAGATGATGAGCATATTTTGTAAATAAAAATCCAAACTTCTGGGAGGGAGCTAAGTTGATGTACATTTCAGTATCTTCAAAATTTTTCCTTTCTCTCACTGAAGTCTGCTTACCTCATTAAATAAAAACTAGCTGTAAATTATAAGGGAATTTTGAATTTTAAAACATTGAAGCAGGTTGTTTCAAGCATTTTGGTTCCATTTCTCCCTAATTTTTGGGGAAACAGGAAATTAATCAAAATCAACATTTTAGTGTTGAGGGTTTTGTCACAGTGAAATGTCATTTTATGATGAAGGTAAATTTCATAAAAAATCTCCCAGCAGGGTTTCAAGTCAAGAAAAAGATATCATTTTGCCCAGAACTGCATATTGAGCAATGACTCTTCTACCTTCTTGAATGTTTTTTTTTTTTTTCTTTTTGCAAAACCAAATACTCTACAAATCAATACCGCATTGTCTATGGAGTTTTTCTTCAGTTCAACACCTTGATTTTACATTGTTTTTTAAAGACACAACTATTTCTGTCAGGGCTGTTCTTTCCTAGCTGGCCCTTCTGTCAACCATATGCACATTCAGAGAGGGCTTTTTTTTCCTGCAACACTTCATTTTTATTCAGCTATCAAAATTTCAAAGAAGGAAGTGGACATTGGTATTCTCCTCAGACTTGTGTCCACTGGACCCTTGATAAGTGATTTGGGTGGCATCCTCAGGACGCTGATACAAGCAATTTCTTCTAGAAGAGCTACACTCTGAGGATGCTTTGCTCTCTTTTCCACATCCACAGCTCCCGATGCAAGAGGTATGTCACCAAACACCAGTTTTGACTAAATAAATATTCCTTCATGCACTTTCTCTGATCTGCTGTCTGCTAATGCTGCTCACACCTCCACTACATTTATCCAGGGCACACAAGATGGCAATTGTTTTCCTACCCCAGGACTAGACAGAACTGATATCCAGCATCAGATGGGATGGGTTATTGTTTCAGTCATCATTGCCAGAGACTGAGCACAAACATAAGTAACAGAGCTAGACACTATTTTTGTTGTTTCTTATCCATGCCTTAAATGTCTGACTCAGACTCTCGTTCCCACTGGCAACTGGTTCTGTTCCTGAACATTTTTCATGGGCTTTTAAGTCTTTAGCAAGCACTGAAGATGCAACCAAAAGATATGGACAGTGAAAGAGTCCTCTTGGCCTGATCAGTTAAACCTCTGTGATCTACTGGATCCTGGATCATATGAGCAAATATGTATACACAGGAGTTATTTAAAATAGACCAAACCAATGGGGCATCTACAAAAATGGCAGTATAAATGAATAAATACAAGCACGTTTCATTTTTCAGTTTTTCAGAACAACACTCTAGGACTGCTTTACATTCCCAATGGGACACGACTCTGTGGAAAGTACAAATACAGCAGAATTAACATTTTTTTTATTCAGACATTTTTTGCTGTTCTATACACAGGTCATGACCTCTCACCTCCTGTTTATTTCTTCCCATGTTGACCTTTCACTGAAACACAGGGCTAATTTTGTGCTTCAGTGACCAAGAATAGGAATTTGTCACTTTATTCAAAATGGAATTAATACAGGTATGTCTGGCATTCTCAGCTGGAATTAACCCTCTGCATGCCGGAAACAGTAAAATAGCCAAGTGATTTCTATTAGGGAATATCTTTCCTGAAGTTGTGCTATTTTATATAACAAAAGAGTTTTGCTTCTTTTGTATGAAAAAGGTTTTTTCTTTTTCTGTGCACAGCCAGGTACAGTTTTCTTTGTTGCAAAATACAATGAACTAAATAGAAGAAAATGACAGGTTAGAGGTCCATAGAAATTTGTAATGGTTACAAGGAAGAACTTTCATTAGTGTTAGGAAATAACCTCCATCTTAATTGTCTGCTGTACAAACAAAGTTTTATATGTTATCTTTGTCTGAGAAAGAAATAACTAATTTCTCCAGTAAGATGCCAGTAATGAATTCTTACAGACTAATCTTAATAAGTATGTGCAAAGTAATCTACACTTCTCATGCTGAGTTATAAAATAAAATTCTTTTCCTTATGCAAATACTTTCACTGGTACTTTTCCATCTATTCAAACCTTGCGTGCAGTAGGGCTCCTTTCTCCATCTGTAAGTTCTGTAAAGGGAAAAAATCTCAGTGGATCTGTTCAGGATTTGAAGTTAACACTTAAGTTCTATGTTAGAATTAAAAAGGATGTGGGTAAATGCCCAATAAGCCTCAACTGAGACAGTCAGTAGATTCAAGCACTGCCTGCCAAAATGACACAAGTTGTTCTGTGAGCAAAGGACTTCCAGAGTGTGATTTCCAACAAATATATCCTTTGTATTTCTATGGTCTTGGTTCAGCAACAGTTGTCTCCCTTTTCCTCCTGGTGGCTATACTACCATATTTTCAGGTCTTCATCCCATGCCCTGTTCCTTTATCCTAAATGCACATATCATTGTTGCCTTTCCAGAACCTGTCGGTACTTGACAAATAAACACCTGAACTATGAATTTGCCTTTTTGCCAGCCAAACAACACTGGTAAGCTCATGGCACTGTGCTTCCTGCAGTGGAAACATTTGTTTTGGTCACTAAGCTCACAGAACTTGTGGATAACTAACATATCTGAGCACTTTAGCACCTTAATTTAATTTACTGAAGTTAAGTTCAAAGGTTACTTGAGGGGAGAGCAAAAAACACAAACAGCATGCTCTTGTAACCTCAGGAAACTAAGCCAAGAAAACTTCAGTGACTTTGGGCCCTGTTAGAGGTCATTAGTAACCACAACCAGTCCTATGCCTTTATCCAGGACAGAGACCTCCCCAGCATGTTTCCAGCTAGGCCAGTGGTTCTGATCTCCTGAATCTGAAACAAGCATTATTTAAGTTAATTTCTGCAGAAACTTTAGAGAAAATTTGTGTAGAAATTTTGTCCCTCTAAATTAAATGCAATAAAATACTATCAAAATATAAACTTGCACATTTTTTAACAAACTTAAAAATACTTGTAAAAACCTGTCTTTGATTCAAGCCTTCAGTATCTTCCAACAATGTCAACACTAGTATGGGAAAGGACCAGAAAGGTAATTGTAAGGTCTGCTATGTGGAAAATCTTGTCCTCAAAAAAGTACCCTTTTAGTTCACTACAAATGGGTGCTAAATTTTGTGTTGTATTTAAAATCAAAATCTCAGATCCTGAAGCAGGTCCTGCACATAATTTCACTGAATAGGGAGCATCCTCAGTGCTGTGCTCATGGCTGTCAGCCTTGGCACAGTTTAGCTTCACAACAGCCGCATGAACAAGAGCTGCTCCAAGGTGCTCGATGCTATGTCTAACCACTTATGGGTGCATGCCCAGAGGGCTGCAAGCAGATCATGGGATTCAGAAGCAATGTTGTTTGTTCACTTCCCAGTTCAAATCTCTAAGTGATTGCAGTTATTTCCTATTCTGAGAACAAGGAAATACAGGTGTGGGTAGAGTGTGGTGCATTTGTAAAGGCAATTACAGTTACTGTAACATTAGTGTTATAGAGAGGCATGACATATTTTTGTCTTCCAGTTAGCTGAAAAGTCCCTACTTTATACTTCCCAAGGTGAAAAACTAGATCCTACACTGGCTAAAGCACAATTTCCAGATTCACCTGAATTATGACAAAATATATACATCAAATACTCGTGTGACTTAAGAACAAGAAGAATCTTAAAATCAAGATGAACTAGTTTCAAATATTCTCCAGCAAATTTAGACTCCTGCCAAACACAGATAACTATTTAGCAGAATAATTTTGTGAAAGCACTTAGGTGCAGCAGAATCTAGTTACTAGGTCTAGCAGCAGTTACTGATGGTTAATACTACCCTACCTCTGGAAATTCTTCCTGCTCATCCTATGTAGGGTATTTTAGCCACAACTGGGAGCATATTCTTCCTCTTCTAGACATAAAACGTTGTGCCATTCACTATTTTCAGTCCTCGCCTCTCAAAGTGCAGAGTGTGATGCCAAGGGAGTGGGAGTCAGTGAAGAACATGAGCTTCTAGACCAGCAGACCTTTGATAGCTTACAGTATTATTATCAGGGCTGCAATTCATCCAATTTGCTGACAAGTTAAGGATGCAACTTTCACAAGCTAGTGGAAGCTATACGCACCAGTGCCAGCAGAGAACCTGTCTTTTTATCTGTTCATCAGTATCTTTTTCTTTTTCTTTTTCTTTTTTTTAATAAATGATTCCTTCCTATTGGAATATGTTAGTATTTAGGTACACAAATTATTGTTTCTTACTAACCTACAGTCTCCATGGGGCTTTCTACTACTAGAATCAGATCATCAAACATTACAGTTTGGTCAGGAACTCTGGATCCTTCCCTGGGGTGCAAGACTTTGCACAAGTGGCAAAGCAGGGAGGCATCAGCACTAAAACCATCCCTGACAGTCCTGGCATGTGCGCATTAACTGCTTCTATGGTGACCACTTAACTCCAACATACTGAATTCTGAGGATGAAAAAAAAAAATCCCACAACCCAAACAGAACAGCATCCCTAAACAGCCTTATATCTCACTTCTCATGTTTGGTTTTTTTTTTTCCTCTCTGAGCATTACCGTGTTCTGATTTTGATATTTTAAAATTTCTGCATCACTTAGGTTGTATTCTCTCATACAGAACAACTCTTGTGATAGATGAACTGGAAACAAGTGTGGGCTTCCTCACAGCCACTTGCCGTCAAAGTGTCCTGTGCTAAGCAGCAAGCTGTGCAATCAAATGGAAGGAAGCACTAAAGTCCACTTTTCCCTTATCCCTTCCCCATGGCAACCTGACCAAGAACAGCGACCCCCAGCAGCACAGCTGAGGCCTGAAACCATGCTGAATTACTCAGAAAGAGCATCTCCTGACCCCAGCCAGCAGAGCCCAGTGGAAATACATGATCTGTAACTGCAGAACCCCTTGTCCGACTTTTCGTTTGTACTGTACACAGCCAACATGGGTCAGACCTTCTCAGGAAGCTGGCTTAATGATTTTGAAATCTAATTTAAAGTGAATCAGTGAACCTAGAACTATTCAGCAGACAGGTTCTGCAATTAGAGGGATTTACATTAAGCATTCAAAAAAAAAAAAACCCTGTAGAGATATCACACCTTCTTGAATTAGGTATTGAAATAAAATACTTTCTCTCGTGGCTGACCTTTGTTAGTTACATGATGATGAGTCATTAAGCTAGCAAATTAGCTACTCATAGCTGTTGACAGGGTCAGCAAGAAATCTACCACATTTTTAAACAAAAATAAAATCATCGTGTAGGTATTGTCATATGTACTTCTTGTCCTTAGTGACATTCAGAAACCATTGGCAGCAAGTAGAGGAAAATGAGGAGATCTTCAGGTTTTCACACTCTCTACCAAGTGTAGTCAGAAATTTAGCACCATAAGCTTTGGTTAAAGAGCAATAACAGCTATCTGTTTACTGTGCTTTCAACCACGTAAGTAATAGAATTGACCTCAGCAGTGGGTAAAAAAAGGACCAAACTCTCTTAAACTCCCTACCTTAGCTAATACTGGTTCAGTGAAACTGCAGCCTACTTTAGAATGCTTCTGCGCAACCAGCTCTTTGGCTTGTGGCACAAGGTAGGCCAATAGTTCATTACAAAAACACTGGTTCTGTGTTTAACTCTTACAACTATATTAGTAATTTGGAGCACAGCTGATAAGGGCACTGAATGCATTTTTGAGAGAGAGCACTTTACAGTTAACAACTCTAATAAATGTATATGAACACGATTTTAGTACCAGAATGAAGCTTAAAGGTTCATGTTTAGCAGACTTGGCTTGTCTTAACATCTGCCTTTTAGTCTATGGGCTGCTCCTGAGGCAACATCCATTGGATCACAGCTGATCTACACAGTCAAATATTTCTGTGGTCATTGCAGGCACACAAATGAGCAACATGATTAAAACTGGTTTTGGCCATCCCAATTTAATCCTTTCCTATCGTCAACATGTCCACATATGGCTCCAGTGTGCAGAGCACTGTGCCCTAAATGCACAGCATGTTATGGAAATGTTTAAGATGAGAAAAAAAAATAACAGAAATATTTTTTGCTACAGAGACTCTTAAATTTTAAAGCGGTTTCTCTTTTGCTTATCTAGTTTCACCTTTTCTCTTCTGTTGAAGGCCTTTTGGCATTTGTGCTGGTCCTCTGAATCTAACTATTTTGCCTCTCTTCCAGTATGTTACCCAACTCTGTTGTTCCTTCCACTATTTGGCATTTGCTTTGGAATTATGTTTGTCCATCTGTTATTTGTCCTTTTGGTGATGCGTTCTGCTGATTCCCATTTGTTCCTCTCAGCTTTCTCAACAATTTGAGCTTCTGAAGTGTTGTGGCATCAGTCAGCTCTATCTCGGCCCAGGAGATGGTTTGTACAGAATGACAGAAGGAGAAAAAGATGGCTTAGGCTGGTGTTTCTGATCATTCCCACTAGCTGATTTCACTGGTTCTAGGAATGCGTAGTACAAGGGGCTTTCTTCTATTTTGGTTTCTGTTTTGCTCCTTCCATCTTTCTGGATGTTAGTAAGCAGTGTGAAATCATGAAAAGGCTGTAATGCCAGCAAATAGTCTTCCAGTCTTGACTGAGCTTGCACTCTTCTGGTAGTGTTCCTTTCCCTTTGTGAACATAGATGCCCTCCTTATTAACCCTCCACAAAACTTACTGGTCTCATCTGGCCTAAGGAGAACCACAACTCTACCTATTCTTCCCCCTCTCCACTGTCCTCTGTTACATCTTTTTTATCCCTTTAAAACAAGCAAGCAAAACAAAACCCAAATACAAATACCCCAACTCACTGCTTGCATTTGCTAAACATGACCTTTACTTGGCATAACTTCTTTTTTTCAGGCTCAGAACATTTTGTAGACAGAATTCTAAATTTGTCAGCTTACAAGTTTCCTATGCAAAGCACTGTGGCATGACTAAAGGGATGCTCAGCTATTGATCAAAATCACAGATTCTGTTTTCTTCCCCATCACAGCTCTGAAAGCTCATTTTAAGGTCACACTATGACCAGTCCTAATACACTGGTTTTAGCAACTATACTGAGTTAGCAAAGCTTTATTTGTCAGACAGACTCTAGGTAGGACCACCTCTCTATATATGCATTTTCTTTGGATTTAGATTCATCATTCCATGCAGTCTTCTTGGACAATCAATTTCCTCAGGAAAACAGAACCTGGTTATTTTAAAGTGAGGATTTAATTTGCAGCAGTGGCCTTTAGAGAGATCTGAGTGGTGTAGATGAATGAAGGATATTTACATCACTTTATTTTCAGGTTTTAAATTAGGCATTAGTTAAACTAAATGCACTGAACTTGTGTAATTTCTGGCCTTACCCCTTGAAAAGCCACATGAATTTTGTCAATAACAACAAGAAACAGGTATTCAACAGCACTTTTCAGAGCAGGCATGTCTTTCAAAGGAAGGAACTTCCTCTTCTTCCCTCTTTCTCCCTTCCCACCCCCAACCGAAAAGCTCCCAGCTTACATAAAAGATGAGTATTAAGAATAATTTATTAAATGTTTATGATCTGGGGAGGATGCTGGTTTTGATCAAATCACAACATCAGGAAGCCTAGGTTTGTAAGGAAACCTTGAACAAAACATCTATGGTATGTGCAACCTCATTGGGGTTTGTACACAAGTACCTCACACATGCAAACTGGCTGGAGTAAGAAGCTCATTCTGCTTCTAAATGTACAAACCAAACCTGGGTCACACAGAAAAGAAAGACCACTGTGCCTATAAAGAAACTATTCCTGCACCTTTTGACGCTCAGGACTTCCATGTCATGAGGGAAATGAGAAAAAACATCAGTACTAGGTAACACATTTACAATTGCAAGAAAGAGTTGTGAATAGTGCAGTAATGACAAATGTATGTGGTTATTTACAGTTTCAGTGTTGATCATAAAAGGCCTTTGGAAACAAAATTATTGTAGCAACTTTCAAAGGAAAGGCCAGGTATAACCAATAACACGGTCAGCAATCATTAAAACACATCTCATTCCTATTCTTGGAATATATCAATCCAGGAGTTGCCATCACAGTGAGAGATGTTGGCTATTGAAAGTACTAATCATTTGATACATGCAAATGTCATCATTCACACATTGCCATGTACAAGGAGAGCCAAGTTATCTTTCTAGGTGCTACTCCAGTGGGATATACTATCTAATAATTTTTCTCTGCAGGAGGCTGCTTACCTTATATCGTCATGTTACAAGACTGCACTTTTAAAATAATTAAAACATTTCAGTTGCAGCTGTGTCACATTAAAACAGCAGAAGCTATAGGAGGATTATAGTCACGGCCTCCTATACTAAATGCAGGCTAAATTCAAAGGCTTGCTGGCTACAACCTAGTTAGAAGCAGTACAAAAGTGAGATTTAACTTTGCCATTTGATAAAGGGGAAAGTAGAGGAATCTCCACAGACTACTAGCCCTGTACAGTATGTAGTTAGTCAAAAGAGGGAATAGTAATTTTGCATTATAAACAAGAGCACATTCCTCTCTTTTTATTCCTGAGAGCTACAATTAAGGGATGCAAGTCATAAACCAGTGTATTATGTGATACATTATTTTTAATCTCACTGCCTTATGTTATATATCAAGTTCATATAATTCTTCAGACAGGAAAAGGCTTGTTCCATAAAAATACAGAGTCCTGCTTCTGAAATATAAGTTCATGCACAAGAAATATATATATCACCAAACCAGCAAACTCACTTACTTAATACACTAAACTTCAGGTTCTTCCTATATTATGTGAAATGGCTTCAAACAGGAGGCAGCTGCCAGGAAGCATCACTGCTTCTTTGCTCAAGAGAGACAGGGGAAGGAAGAATGAAGAAAAAATTCCCTCGATGAATGCCACAATAGCATGTCTTTCATTATCACCCTATGTCAAGGCACTGTGTAATGTTCATTGTGCATGCATAGTAAATTACTATTTACCTGCCAGTGCCTTTGATAAGTCAGTCTTTTCTCCCTCTTTTCGTCCACACAGCATGGAACAGTGAAACCTCTTTGCCTATAATTCTTATTAAGGTGATACCTTTTCTGAATAAGAAAGTACACACTTCCAAAGGAGGCATTCTCTTGGGTTTTTAAGGGCCATTGTTTTTATTGTTTTCCTTTTATTTCTCCCACCCTGCTGTGTTTTAATGCTATAGTGACTTCTGTGTATACAACTCTCATATTGAAATGTCTGCCACAGATATATGCAATATTAAAGAGTGCTTATGAATTTTTGACATCTAATTAGTCGCTACCCAGTTAACATGTCAAGACTCAGAGGGATTAGGGAGTCAGCCCTTTCTGAATAAGTTAAAGCTATGCCCTGTCCTTTTCATGTATTATTCTTTAATGTAGGTGGTGATTATTTTGCTGTGATTAATTGATGAAGCTCATTGGTCTGGCAAGTGTTGCAGAATTCACCATTCCTCACTTTTATTTCTCTCTGTAGGGCTTTCCCACTTACTTGAAAGGAATTGGTTCTATTCGGTCTGTGGAGTCTCATTGTCTTTCCTCAATACATGCAATTGGTTTCTCTTAAGATTTTATCTATTTAATTTTATATCTTTCCTAGTATAAAGGAAGAAGATAATTAATAATGCTTGTTTTCTTTTAAGTCACACACTGCAAACAGGTTTTCTGTAAGGTGGCGTTTGTTTTTAATTCTGATACAGACCTTTAGACAAAATTACAGATGTTTATTTCTCTGGATGAACATAGATTTGAATGTTTCTGGGTTGGCTTTTTGTGGATTTTCTTTTTCTTTTATTTTTCTTTTTTTGTGTTATGCTTTTTTGTTTGCTTTGGTTTTTATTTTTTTTTAAATGCATTAAAAGTCCTCCACCTTCAACAAGGTTTGGAGGATTTTAGTTTATTCTGATCTCTGACTTTGAGCAATATTTCACCAAGAAAAATATATATTTTTTTTTATTTTTAGCATTTTGAGTGTTTTTTTCTAAGAGATGATAATAACATTTTCTCTTGTCAGCTATGGTGAATTATATCAATTTTAACATCCAAATAGAAACCTTAATTATACAATTTCTGTTTTCCATGTGCATGTTCTTTTATAAAAGAAACAAAAAAAAAATAGAATAAAAGGAATGGTGGGGCAAATCTTTAAACACCTGTAGAAATCTAAGTGATGCATATTTAAAACAATGTGATCACTCATAAATTCAGCTGTGTGTCAAGGTTCCTGCTGACCTGTGTTGCACTCCAAAGGAATGTTCCATTGATTATGTACAGCTGTGGATGCTCAGAAAGAAACAGCACATATGTGTGCTTCATGGTCTGATATATTTGTTATATCCCCCTCTGTGTAAGTGATATTGGGTTCTATATAAAGAAACAATAAAAACGTATGCTGAGCACATAATGGCTGTGCTGTTTGCCTACACAGGCACTGCGCCACCAGTATTTAACTCACTGCTTTGTAAAGTACTGGAGGATATACCTTAGCTAAGAAAGGCACAGTAAATACATACACACACACGTTAACATGCACAAAGTTCTTTTTTCCTTTTCTTATTTTTTTTCTTTTTTTTTTTTCCTTTTCCCTCCCTCCTTTCTAAAATACTGGAAATTCTCATCCTGCTGTATTGCACTGCTTTTTGTTCATGATTTCAGTGTAGTCAAATCAAGAGTTTTAGGCCTTGTAAAAGTACAACCCAGTCAGGCAGTTTCCCTGAAAGGATAAAACCAGAAAAGGAATTTGCGGAGCACAATGCCAGAGGTAAACGCACAGAGATGGTTATGGAAATATTTAATTATGCACTGTGGCTACTGAGAACTTTCTTCAATTTCCCTGCCTCTCCATTGCAAAGGAGCTGAACAAAAGGCTGTTGCCATCCGACTTCATTTCTGCAGCCTCCTGGTTTTATGGACAAATAATTACTTTTCACAGAGCAAAATCTATCCCATTATGAAACTCCACTATTCAAATCTGTAATTGGGACAATAAGACAGCTCCAGCCGGTTTATCTTCTTTTGAAATGAACAAACTCATGCACACACTCCTAAAAATTGTATCACTATAAATAAGCCTTCCCCTGGATAGACAGAGTTTTTAATTACAATCCTGTATGCCACTCAAGGTTTGTGCTTTTTAATGTACATTTGGGGAACTGTTTCTAAGGTATTTAGTTGGTGCAAATATGTAAACAATTCTCTGTTACCAGGCTTTAAAGGTAATTGCTGTGTACAATGGAAAGAGGAGAGTGAGGGGTGCCAGTAGGTTTTAGCAAGATGCCCTCCTTAACCCCCACCTAGATTTGGCTGAGAAAATGTTGGTTGGAGGTTATTGTGAAGAAGCTGAAAAGAGGAGTCACAGGAGCCTCACACACCACTGAACTACAACCCCTTAGGAACAAAAACCGACATCGACCCTGTCACAGAAAGAAGAGCCAGGAGGCAACAAGGAAGGGAAATAAAACTGAGTGGGGTGGGTGGGTCGGTTGAAGGGAATGAGAGTACGAAGAAGGAAAGGGGGGGCAGCATTGAAAGAAATATCAATCAGTTGGAGCATATTCACTTTCTCCTGCACAGTAGATTCTATCCGAAGAAAACACTGAACTTTGTAGTGTTAGCAGCAGCTGAAATTTAGAATTATTGTTTCCTCCTAACAGAAGACTCATTTTCCACGGCCACATTTGCAGCATAATAAGCTTTTTGTTATTTTTTCAATTAGAGTCAATTGACCTAACAAAATGGTTGGCAATTAAGTGATTTTTGTAATGGTCCGGGGGTAATTTAGTCGAGCTTGTCAGCTGTGTTTCATGAAGCCGAGATGTCTTTTTTTCCCACTGCCTCTCTCTCCCTCTCTCACTTACTCTCTCTCTCTCTCAAGCATAATGGCTCATAATTTCAAAATCTTTTCCTTCTGTTTCCCTCACAATAATTCGCAATTACAGGAAGTTGTTGGAGGTGATTTTTTTCCTACCTTGCTTTTTGAGTCAGTAATTTTAAATAAAATGTACATACTTGTAAAAAAGGGGCTATTACAGAAATCACTTTTTGTGTAAACTCAATTATTTTATGAATAGTGACACCAGTTTCTGCTGGGTTCAACTCCTAAAGGCTGATGTATTATTATTTTCAGGGTAAGAGGGGTTGAACATTCAGAACACTTTTCCAAATCAAACTGGTATTCAGGAAGGTAAATAATAACTTAAATGATGAGGAGCCTTGTAGTAAAGTTTACAGATATACGAGAAGAATGTATACCATTAGTACATTTAAACAACAGTTTGCAGCTACTGGACTCTGTCTTCTCCTGCTATGATTTATGAAGGGATTCCTCACTTGTCTAATTGATTCATTTTCTTAAGGCAACATCTGGAGCTGCAATTCCTAATAAAGCGCTGTAGTTAGATCCAATGACTAGATCAGATGTTCTTTCATTTGTATTCTATTATCTGTTTTTGTAGCGCACACTGGAAACCAAAGCCACGCACCCGTCCACCAGTGAATCCGGAGAGTTTCCAGCATCTGCCTGCAAACGGTTGTCTACTTTTTGATTTTAAAATCCTCTTTTCCTAATTCCCAACCGCGCTCAACGTTTTCTCTGCTTCAAGAGCCTCCCTCCTAGCCGGCGGGATGCGAAAGACGCGCAGCTGCCGAGAGCCTCTCTTGCGGCTGCTTTCCTTGGCGGCGGGCAGAAGGGGGCACTGCTGGAGCAGAGCAGCCGACGCCGCGCCCCCTTGCCTGCCCCAGGCCTGCCTGCACCCTGCCTGCATCCTGCCTGCACCGTGGGCCCGGTCTGCTGCCCTGCGTGCCTGTGCCATGTGGCTGAGGGGACTGTGCCCCATTGCAGTCCCTCTGACTCCTGTCTGCCTGCCCTGTGCCTATTGCCTCTACCTGCTCCTGCCTCCTGCCTGCCCACGTCCCCTGCCCCTGCCTGCTGCCCCTGCCTGCTACCCCTGCCTGCCCTCAACCCACAGCTCCCGGCCGCTGAAACCCTGCCTTTCTTCAGCCCACCTGCCTGTTCCGATCACAAGATTACGCTGGAAAAACTTCTCAGGCAAGGCACTAAAGTCACCAGTGCAGTTGCTTTAGCTTTTACTGTTCTCGGAAGTAGGGTAGCTGCGCTGTGCTGGGGGCTGGAAAACCGTCTGCACTTAACGATCCTGGCATTGTTTTGCAAATAACGGGTGGCTACTGCGTTTTGGTCTTAGTTTGTTTGCGTTTTTTTTTGTTTTGGTTTTAGTTTTGGTTTTGTGTCTGTTTTGGTTTTTATTTTTTTTTTTCTTTTCCCCCAGTGTCATAATTACCTGGTGGTAGCTGAATTTTACTTATTTATTGTTCTAATTTGCCTCATGTTACATTCTGAAAGCTTCTTGTCCTGTAGTTTTGTGTCACATTTTCAGCTAAAATCTGTGGGCCAAATCCTGAGAAGCATTTTTACCTTCCTCTTTCTTTCTTCCTCTCCTGCATCCAGCATCTCTTGCAATTAAGCTGTGAGAGGCTGGTCTTCTCTCTTGCCTATTGGGACAGCAAGATATGTGTGCATTATCCTCAGTAAATATTACTTTTACATTTGTATCTCCACTCATTTCCCACATGACCCTGACAGTCTTCTCCTAAGGTTTGATTAAAAGTGACTATAGTCTGGACTAGGCTGGAGCCTCCTAAGGCTTCGATTAATCCAGCACACCTAGCATTTCTGTGACTATAAAAGGAAAAGTTATGATTCTGAATAAGCATCATGCGGAAGAAAGAAGCAAAAGCATAAAGTATTAAACTTTCATCCAGCACCATAGGAGAGATGTAGTTATTAAATTTCAGCTGCTTATCAAACTGATATGAAAGTCATTTTGCATGATTGCTTTGCATCCTCAAATCTTCTGCTTTTATTTGCAGTGCATCTCTGTGCTTTCTTATTAGAAAAATACTCAAAGGATAAAAAAGCTGATAATATTATTCAGTTTTGACAATTAGGTAGAAAAAAACATTTTAAGAAGTGTTTTTTTTTATTGCAGCTAGTAGCAGTAGTGGTGGTCCTCCTGGTAGCAGTCTCTTCTGATGCTACCCAGGGTGATACTAGCTTTACCCTGTAATGGCTAAAACCCTGATGGTTATACTGGTGTGGCTGTTAAGGAGTCTGAGCCAGGATGTCATTCTGAGTATCACAAACAGTTTGTGTAGCCACATCCTATTTGCCTTCAGAGGTCTGTATTTTATGGCTTTTTCACTCCCCCTTACTATCTATCTCAAAGGTTCACAGATAGACTGTTGCTAGCATCTGTGCTGAGAGGGGCAGGAGGAATATCACCTGCCCTTTTGTGTGCCCTGGCCTGGGCTTGCCTGCAGCTGCTGTCCATCCCCTCAGGATCACTGTTGCATTAGCCACTTCAGCAAACCTATCTTTGTCTATTTATAATCAATCTCCCATCCGCTTTAGCTGCTCAGCAACTGGCTTTAATTGTTACCTCCCCACACTGTGGTTGCCTTCCAGTTCAGCTTAATCTGCTCCTTATGCTTTGTGTGTGAATTTATGCAAAGCTGTGAGCATTCATGAGAATGCAGAGCCCTTAGAAGATGAGAGCAAATGATCCCATCTCCCACAACTCTCCCTTTCCCCACCATGGGTTTACACAACTTGGTGCTTGGATGGTTTTTTTTCCAACAAATGTTCCAACCGTTTCTTCAGTACTCTCCCTGCCTTCCCATTTTCTGTCAATGCTTCCTCATGTCCTGCCGGGTTTTACTCCTCTATGGTTCAATTCACTCTCAGCAACTGCTGCAAAGCTGATCGCTCCCTAGCATTTATTTCTTTATCTTTGGCTGCTACCTTCTGTCTAGTCCTTTCATCTTATACTATCCATCTCACATCACGGGCCGGATGGCCGGTCACAAATTCAGCATAACAAAAATTCAACTTCTTTGAGTCATTGTTTCTCCATTATTGTGCAGCATTATTTCTCTGTCGCATGATGCTGGAGATTAGCCCCATACCTGCTCCTCACACTTTCTCTTCCAAATTTAATTTCTACAAATCAAATCACTGCTTTTCCAATCTTTGCAAAGCATATCACCATCAGATTAAAAGACCTCCTTAGATCTTGCTGTCTAGATTTGGTATCTCTTCCCCAGGCTATGTGAACTTTCTCCTCTCTGAATTTTTTCACCTCTATACTGCTGTCCTCTCAAAAAATTTGGTCTGTGTATGCCTGCAGCTCATATACTTCTTGGTGCTGAGAGCAGTCTCATATACTTCTTGGTGCTGAGAAGATCTGGAAAGGACAAATTTTCCTCCTTTTTTTTTGCTGGCTAAAGGAATTCTAGTGGCCATCTCCATGTCACACATGTCTTTGAACTAGCTTTTGGTCTGTCCTGAATTCAAAGTGGGATAGTTCAGACTGTAGCTGAGAGACTGATTTTCTTTGGCTACTAAATGATCTCAAGTACTTTCCCTACAGCTCGGACACCCATTATAGTCTTGGTCCTGGGTGCAGCAGTGGTTCTCACTTGGCATTAGAGATCGTGCAGCTGTCACAGGATGGTGCAGAAGCTGGAGAAAGGGATGAATTGTAAAGGAAATACTTCACGAGGAGAGAAGAGAGGAATAGTTGTAGTATCAGGAAAAATATTCTGCAGTGAGATATGCTAAGCTGGGGAGGAAGGGGAGAACATCGTCTGCTTTGCAGGATTCATCATCAGATTATATTTATCACTGTGTTGTCCAAAATACTTTACAAATTCTAAGATATTATTGTATCTTACACCTTGGCAAGGAACAGAACAGATGTCCTTATAAAGGACAATTTAATCAAGGAAAGATAACAATTAGGTAGTGTCGTAGTTCAAGCCCAGTTCAACTCGAACCAGCTTGCAGGCTCCGTGCTGCCTACTCTGCTGCCTTCCCTCCACCCTGGGTGTGTGGCAGTGGCATGGCTCCCAGTTAAAACCCCCCAGTCTCTCTCTCACTCCCCTCCCCCTTTCCTCCCCCCTGCTACCGGAGGAATGGGGGGGAGAATCGAAAGAATGTAACTCCCATGTGTTGGGATAAGAACAGTCCAGTAACTAAGGTATAACACAAACCACTACTGCTACCACCAATTGCAATAATGACGAGGGAAATAACAAGGGAAGAGAAACAACTGCTCACCACCAAGGACCGATACCCAGCCCGACCCGAGCAGTGATCTAGCCCTTCTGGGTGACTGCCCCCAGTTTATATACTGGTCATGATGCGCTGTTGTATGGAATATGTCTTTGGCTAGTTTGGGTCAGGTGTCCTGTCTCTGCTTCCTTCCAGCTTCCCCTCCTCCCTGACAGAGCATGAGACTCAGGAAATCCTTGGTCAGGCTAAACATTACTGAGCAGCAGCTAAAAACATCGGTGTTATCAGCACTGTTCCCAGGCTGAAAGTCAAAACCACAGCACTGCACCACCTACTAGGAAGGAGAAAAATGACTGCTACTGCTGAACCCAAGACAGGTAGGAGTTTGCTAAAGGAATAAGTAACTGCAACTCATGGTCAGGCCCAAAAAATGTAAAGCAAAGTGGCTGAGTTTTGCTGTGCTGACCTCTGCATTCTCAAAGTCTACATTTCAGTCGGATATAGGTTTTGCACCAAATTTTACTTCACAGAAAGAAAGTAAAAAATATTTTCTTATTTTACTGGCTATGGGCTAATATTTTCTCTCTGAAGGTTGATAGCTTTCCATTTTCAGCACATACAGCAAAGGCTGGTCAGATGTTGAAAATATGTATAATGTCCTTTTTAGAGTGCTTTGACATACCCATCAGTATATTCCCACTTTATTCCTAGAAGAGTAAAATTACACCATGTAGCAGGACTGGTACCGTGCTTCCATGCTGTGCAGACCTTAGAGCAGAGGGAATAATTTACAATGAATAGTTTAGTCAGTAAGTTTAGCCCTCTTTCTGCTTATGGGATGTCCATGGGCAGACTGGGGTTTCCTTGAGTTTATAATGCAAAAGAATTCAACAGGGTCCTTTTCATCTTTAAGTACTTTTAATTGCTCAGGAACACTTCTTTGTGAACATTTCCCAATCACTTCTTGAGCTTTGTTAGTCGTGACTCCTTTGATGAGTCACATGGTGTTGATTTATTTTTCCAATGTGTTGAGCGTGTAAAAACTTCTGAGGCACATAATCAAGTATGTGAATCTAAGATCCAGTTTCCACCAATACTTATGTGTGCTGTTCTGAAATTCTCTGTAAATAGCCACAATATTAATTGAATTATAAAAATGTCCCTAGAAAGCAAACACCACTAGAAGACAGTATAATTGATGTGAACCTATTTCAAAATTCCAGTGAATGATCATTGATATCAATCTATTTCCAAATTCCAGAGAAAAATGTAAGTGTTTTGTTTTGTTTGTTTGTTTGTTTCTGTTTGTTTGTTTTTTTGTTTTGTTTTATTATTTAAATGGCATTTATCCAGCTATAGCAGATTATAGGAAAAATATTGTTGTCTTACTGCTCTCTTGTTCATTCTGTCCTGTTTCTTTCTTCTCATGAAGTAACCGTGGGAAGGAAATAATAGCAAACCTTGCCCCCCCCAAAAAAAGGATTAAAGTAAATGTCTTTGAGTACCAAATAGCTAGCTCCCATTTTTCAAACCCAGACTTAATACATTGCAATTGTACCTGGGAGATCTAGTTCATTCAACACCTACCTGCCTGCAGGATGAAGATTCAATTAAGAAATATAAAAGATAATATGGTGCTATAGGGACAAAAGTAGTTCTGAAACTCTACCCAGGATTTCTGTAAATAGAGGTACATTTCTTTGAAAGAAAACATTTGCTTTCAGAATGCAGCAGTTTTCCATTCTGTGATCCTCCACTTCAAATTATAATAGAAAATACATAATGGAGTGTAAGAACCAACAGATGAGAAACATACACCTTCAGAGGGAATATCCCCTCCTAGCTACAAGATGCTATTCTCAAGAACTTTACTGTAGTTGCAGAGTGTTACTGAGTCATAAATTAAGTAACCCTCACCACAATTCTTCATGGTTTTCTGGAGAAAATGTGGGTTATGTCTCCGTGTTGCTCTGCCTTGAATGTGTGCCTGGTTTAAACTATTCCAGCCCCTTCAGTGTGTGATGGAAAAATAGTCTTCACTCTAAATCCAATTACATGATGCAAGAATTTGCGAACTTCTAATATGTTTGATTCAAGACCCCTAGCAGGGTGAAATACAAGGATTTCCGAGGCTGGTACTGATTCACCTGTGCGTACACTAACCATGCCTAGGACCAAACCTGTCTCTCTTTGTTCTTACCTCATGAGCTTTTTGCTTTTAAGACTTAGTAATCCTACCCTTATGCTATCTACCAATGAACGTACTTCATGGCAGAGTAAGAAACACAAGACCAGGTTCTTCTTAGTTTTGGTTTGAAACCTTTAGCTGGCAGCAGCCTAAGAAGTCATACTGTGCAACAAGTATCTTGGATCAGAAACTGTAGATCACCCATTTGCTATGTTCAGTCCCCCACCATTATTACTGAATTTCTGTGGTGGTGACATCACTTTTGTATCTTTGTGTTTTGCAGACTTGATTAAAATGGTCTTCACTATGTAAAGTGAGGTAGTACCCCTTCTTCATCTGGGAAACTGAAACAAAGATGTGAAAAATCATCAAACTTTGTCTACCCAGTTTGTGAAAGACATGATTTTCCAAATAAATTTTAACTGTGTAATACATGAGCAGGGCAGGTCGGTTTACCTTGCTTGTTGGTTGAGGGAGCTGGATCCTCCTGCAAAGTCTGCTTTCATTTGGGAGATCAACAAAATGAGGCGAAAAAGGTGGGTAACTGCGAACACTTCGGCATGAATTATTGTTTCTTCATTACAAGGCATATAAAGTGAAATCCAGTCTGTCAAATGTAGTCCTAGCACTTGGTTTGCATCTAAACTTTTGGTAGTTTCTGAAGCAGGGCTGCTAAAATAAGTGGATAAATTCTCTATCTAATCAATAGAAAACCTCCAAAATAATTCTGCCTGTTTTAGTTTTTGCCCATAATAATTATGCTTCATTTGCCTTCATTAGGCAAATTGGAACTCCACTCTCAGAAACAGGATACTGTTGGAAGCAATAGGGTTAGATCACACTTTCCATGCTCTCAGTGCATGAGCTAGGAGAACCTGCTTTGCCCCCTATTAAGTCTGCTGCAGCTAGCAGAGACTTACCCCATTCCTTCCTCTTCCCCTTCCACCTGTTCCATTCCTGATGTGACCGGTGCATATGTGAGGGACAGGGAGAAAATATGGCATCCAGTCCTTATTGGCAGTCACAGAGCATAACCCCAAGTGGGCCAAACTGGCAGTGACAGGGCAGCTTTAACCAAGACATTTTCTGTTTTTCGAGTGCTGAACATCAGAAAGTCATTGTTTAATTTAAATTTCATAGGTGCAATTCCCTTGTGTTTTGGAAATACAGGAATTGAACAAGCAAAAATGTTATTGTTACTGTTCTGATCTCCACGCAAAACTGGTAGAGAGCTGTTATCTTCTGCATAACCTATTATTAGGCATGGAGTGGAAACAAATTTAACAGAATTTACTGTTATTTTTCTAAACAGTGAAGTGAAATCAGAACTCAGGACTAGTTAATTTATGTTTAGGTTCAACAAAGGTGGATGGATTAGATTTCCTCTTGTTCCTTCAAAGCTGAAAATCCTTTTGCTCCCCTCCTTTCTTGCAGCATTTGTGAATACCTTTCTTCCTATTTTTCACTCTTCCATGAGCTTATATCCACCTCCTACTTATTTGTCACTCTCCTTACAGCTGTGGTCAGTGCTTCCCTCTTCTCTTCTTTTCTGATCCCATGCCCAATGTTAACTAAGACGGAGCAACATGTGAGGCCATATTTCTAAATGTTCCAGCAAGTTCATTACGGCATGTTCTGGATCCTTCTAATTATTTTTTTTTTCCATTTTCCCCTGATTGTTGCAGCTAGAACATGAGCATGTACCCATCTGTACATGCACATAAGCTCCATGTCCAAAGTGGACGTTCTTTGTTGTTAAACAGAAGCGCTGCCAAAGCCCTCTTACTTAGAACTCTTAATTCTTCCTTTTTCTAACCCTTTTTTTGTGGACTTTCTATGTGAAACTAAGCTTTTTCTTCCCTCTGCATATCCTTTGGACTGCATGAGAAGGAGGGGAGAGTAAAGCTCTTTGCTGTTCGTCCTGGATCCAGAGACCCAACGAACGCCAGCAAGCAGGAACAAAGTCCTGCTCGGGTGGCAGGCAGCTGTCTTACAGGACCTGATGTATCCATACAGCCTGATTGACACATAGAAACTCTGACAACCGTAAGGAGCCTTTAGTGAGCATAAGCAAACTTTTTCTTCTGCCCCCCCCCCCCCAACCTTAATGTTGACCAGTGTTCAAGACCCAGTGTTAAACTGCAGAGCTGTTAATGAGACAACTTAGAGGTATAGTTACTTTTAACCATCAGCAGACAACACATTTTCCCCTAATCTTTTTCTCAGAAGTGAATATTCACCTGGAACAGAGACATATAGTAGAAAACTTCTGGACTGAATGTTACATACTGGAAAAGCACTACCCGCTGGAAGCAGATTTTGTAAAACAAAATCTTGAGTCACCTTCACTTTAGATGTGACTGTTTCCAGTGTTAGAGGAAAGCTAAATTTCATGGTAAAGAAAAATGCTGTATTAACAACCTTTTAAAATTATCTAATTAATTATCAAATATAAGCTGGATAGTTTCCTTTCCCTGGGCTTGGCCTATCAATATGTGGCATTCCTAACATGTTGGTGAGAGTGAATTTCTATCATGCTGAGCTTTTGCTATTTTAACTTCTCACCAGGAATTATCAGAAAGGTGAACAATTTTCACCTGTTCCACTGGTGGAATTAAATTGTCTCCCTATAAGGAAGAAATATTAAATATACATACTGTAGATCATGCAACATCCTTCTGAGAATATCCTTCTGGGCATTGGTCACTGCCAGTAAATGTTGATTTCAGACAGGAGAAATATAATCATCTCCATTAAAAAGCTGTACAATTAACACCACTTGCCACACAGTGGAGTCTAGGTTACCATGGTATTGCCCTATGCCTAGAATAGGAAATAACTGTTGTATATCATATTGCATCTCATGGTAATTGCTACTTTTCTACTGACCACCCATGTAGTATTAAAAGTCTCCTGCCCAACTAATTCACCTATTTTAAAGCATATTACGGATATATTTATTCTCCTTTCCACCTCAGATCGCTAGTGCACCAAGTACATAATGCTGGGTTTTCAGTTACCCCAGAATATATATTTATGTGATGAGGAAGAAAGAGCCATTCAAGGTGGAAAAGGAAAATGGGAAAGAAACATGTTGGTAGAATGGAGTTCAGGGGAATATCTGGAGTGCCTGTGTGCAGTGGAAGAGAGATAGATGGGAAAGAACCAAAGGCAAATGTGAAATGTGAGAGGATCAGTGATGATTTTCTGAGTGCACAGGCATATGCTAGTGAAGGAGACAGGAAGAATAAATCCCACAAAATGAGAGATGAAGAAGATGGTGAAATTGTGGCTGATGTGACGATTGAGCAGCAAAGAAGGGCAACTCTGAGACGGATAGAAAAGTTCTTTCTACTTCTTTCTCCAGCAAGCAGATAAAACATGCCTCCCCCTGCAGGGAAGGATAGGGACTGGTGGAAAATGGGGGTGTGTATGGTGGGAACACCTTTGGGAACAGGAGGTATGTGCGTGGAAAAGGTGAGTAGGGAAAAGACAGAAAAAGAAAAAAATAATCAGTGAGAGGTGAGAAAGACAGTACAGTGAAAAGCTCTTTGGGATCCTGGTAGGCAGAAAACAGAATTCAGCTCTCACATTACAAGAGTTAGGGGAGGATCAGTGCTACTATACACTATCAGAGAGGGCCTTATGTGCACTTGGTTGAATTTTACACCTGAAATGACCCTGCCTTATTTGTGAGTGACTTCTCCTTAAACATTCTGACATTCCAGCAGCCGAAGAAGAGCTGTGACATGCTTTCAAAAACAAATCAAGAATATACCAGCTAATTAGTTCCCATACTATATTTTTTGCTTTCAGAAGATCCATAAATATTTTCAAACTTTAAGTTTGGGAATGGTCTCTACATTTCCTTTCCCAAAATAATTTTTTCAGCATGTGCATTTGCTCTATGGCACCCTGGTTTGAAGGACAATTTTCTAGGATATCTCCCTTTTAGCATCCTAGTTTCAGGTATGTGTGATATTATACAAAGTTATGTTTGGGAATGTCCTTATCAAAGGAGGAACTGCCAGATTATTGTACAGGAGAAAAGAAAATTTTGAAAGCTACAGTAAAACTTGCCTGATAGTTGAGGACATATTTCTGAACTTAACATAATTTTCACTTCAGCTTTACAGTTCACCTTTAACATATATCACCTTTTAAAAATATTTCCACAAGCATCGTGTGTTACCTTCAGAGTGTCAGCTTTAACAGTGAATTCACTGGCTTCATTACCTGCTTAAGTTTAGCTGCTTATCACTAAAGCACTGCAATGGTGGCCAAGTTACAATATGCAGGTGGAGAGGCACGTAGATGCACAGAGAGACTGATTTAGCAACAGATTTCTGTGAGTGCTTGGTTTTGTGTATATCATTATTACCAATGTACACAGAGCTAAGGCACAAGGTATACTGTGTATAGGGCAGGCTTTCACAGGATTGAACCCACAGTCAGCTAAAAGTGATTAAGACAGATAAATCTAAGTTGGACTCATGGCATTATTTAAATGTGGCTCTTTGTATTTATAAACAATAATATGCTGCTGTTACAAAAGCTATTTCATTTAATGCCATCCTACATTCAGCAATTTAATTATTCTCTTAATTATTGAAGCATTCATCATAGTTTTCCAATTGATTCATGAAAGGCTGGCTGCATTTCTTTAACTCATTAATATAGTGACAAGGAAACTGACAATCCTCTTGCTAACATCCTATCTCTGAACAGTAACACTGGGGATAAAAGACCTTGAGTCTTCTTTTTTTTTATATTTTTTTAAATTTGTATTATTATCACCAGCAATAACTATAGTCATAAAAGCCTCATTTAGTAGAGAAGGGAGAGAACAGTATATGAGGAAACCCTAATTATTAATGGTTTTGATAGTAAAATCTGCAAACTACTATCTTCCTGAGACCACAATTTTTGTTGTAAAATGGGTGAAAAAGCAGAGATAATTCTAAATCCAAACACATATTATATGAAATAGATAAACTCAAGATAAAATTTAACAGTGACCATGCATGCTTGGTATAAGAAATATAATCACGCATATGTATCAGTAATGGCTGGAAAAGGAAAAGGAGATGCTCACAAGTGAAAGATTAATTTACAGAGTTCTAAAATGTGTTCAAACTATAATCTGTGGCATCTCTCTTCAATACTTCGGCCTTATTTTGAGTGTTTTCATTACTGCCTGTGTGCAAAACTACTACCTTAAACGTATTCATGAGTTGCTTTAAAAAGAAAGATTTATTTTTTTGTTCTATCTCTTATATTTACAGACTATTTAAGGCACAACTTTCTATGTCTCTGTTCTGTTGGGGTTTTCTTTGCAACTATCTCTGCTATTTATGTCTTTTTTTATAGCTTCTAAAATGTCAGGTGCTACCCTCAAAGACCTCTCTTGTATTCGTCAGTTTTCTCTCAGGAGAGGTTGTCCAGAGTTTGAAGCATACAAGGTCTTGCCTTAATACTTATATGAGTACTTCTGCCCTTGGATATTATTCTCATCTCCATGATACTATGCAAATTGACAATTTGTCCTGTGCTTCCAGCTAGGACTTCTGAATATATTGTGAGTAGCTAGAAAATAGCTAGAAAGGCTGTATGAGCAACAGAAATATAAAAGTTCATCCCTGAGCATGTGTCTCTGTGTGTATATGTATGTATATGTTTGTAGATGTGTATACTAGTCATATACTGTAGTCTGAAAAGTGAATCTGTGTAAATCAATGCATTTATTTAGCTCTCACCAACTCTCTCCCTGAGTTAACACCCCAGCACACACAATGCTAGCGAAGGTGATTATCTCTGCTAGCATAATTCCTCCGTAACATCTGCTTTCGCCCATAACACTCCACTAATTTTTCCCTCATTTCATTACACATAATTTTCTTTCAACACAATCTACATGTATTAAGTGGTAATGACTTTCCAGTTAAGAGCAAATCGACGCCAAGGGACCCCCCCCTCGATTGCCTGCCGTGCCTGACTCCGGCTATTAAAGATAAATTTGGTGCCTCAGAAAGCTGCAGTAAGCTAATCAATCAATTAAGCGGTTAGGACATACATTATCAAAATTCCACAGTGCGGGGGTGCATGAGAGTGTGCTGGTATGCTTGGTATGATTTTAGGAATAAAAAAAAGAGAGAGAAAAAAAGCAAGCTACTAATGCATACAATTTGAGGTTGAAAGTCAGTATTTGGTGTCTTCTGAAATGAAAACTCCAGCTACTACTCACTACTTGCAGCAACTTTGGTATCTATTGCTTGTACAATTTCTTTTGCAGCTTTTATAGCTGGTGCAATTTACTAGTGATATCAGAATGGAGCTGATGACGCATTAAAATCTATTTTTAAATGATATGAGGATTCTGGTGGAGTGTATGCCATTCACAGTTAAGCAGGGTGTTCTATCCCTAACTTGTCATTGTGTCCCTTGGTACTGCCTCAGCCTTAGAACCCTGATTAATATTCTGTATTATATGTGTTGCAAAAAGATGGTTTAAGGATAGAATGGCAGCCATCACAGCCTGTTGTGTCAAATTTTATCTTCAGCAATGCTTTAATATTCAGCCTAATTTTGGGGGGTATTTAAAACTAGTAAAATAAATCCTAAAATAAACTATAAAATGGCTTTGACTTTAATTGTCTACTAAAAAGCAGTTCCTAGTGAAGTGACTTTGCAGGACTGACTTACAACACAGTTTCAACCTAAGCAGAAAAAGTTAAGTTCAGTGATGATTGAGTTACATTTAAGTGCAAGGAAATAAGATAATTTCAGAACTATGCATAATATCACTAACAACACCTTCATTGCCGTGTTTTACTTTATTATCTTTGGCATGGTGTCATTCCTTGTATGGAAAAATTACTTAACCAGTTAGAGGCTTATTTTATTTTTTTTTTTTTATGTAAAATATTTTCTCTTACATTGTGATGAACCACCTGTACACCAATATTTGGCGAAATGCTAAAGAAATTGAAGCAAAACCTCAAAGAATGTAAGAATTGTATGAACAGTCTTTATAGCTCTTCCAGGACTAATACAAAGGGAGAGTTAAACAGAATTTCATAGCAGGATTCTGAATAGTACAAAATATGACAAAAATTGCAAAACTTACATTTTTAAAACAATCAGTAAATCTATAAAATAGAAACTGTAAATGGATCATTACAAGGCTTTGCCAATTACTTTTCCTGTCAATATTAAGCATTTTGCCTAAAGCTTTGTTATTGTAGTATAGCAGTTATCAGGTAAAACGACATGGCAAATCTCCCTGCTTACTTTCCCAGAGCATTTTCCTCAATTTCTGCAAATTACGTTGGAGCATAGTCAATGCATACACTTCTACTAGTAGAAAGAACATAACATCTTTTTACTGTCTAAATAAATATTCCTTAGCAAAAAAGAGGCAGGTCGTCAAAGACAAAAAGGGTGGTTTTGTTATGTTTTAAAGAGTAATACAAATAAAAGAGGTAGCTCAGTGACTTCTTTCTGATGTATTTGTGTAAGGAAAAATGCCATGAATAAACTCCAAAAAGAGCACTATAAATGTACACAATACGTGCAGAACACTTAATCCAAGCCCTGCATGTAAAATACAATTATAGAGAGTTAATGGCAAATATAGTGAAATGACAAATCTACCTACGGAGAGTACACAAGTGTATCCTTCAAAAAAAAACCCAACACCAGCATGTTTCAATAATATGATGCTGTCCTTTCCTTTGTGGCATTCTTCATTGACTAGGCTGATAATGAAAAGGTGTCAGGGAGATTCACAGTTTAGAGTTGCATTTTCTTCCTTTCTTTTGTGTGATTGTTTTGCATTTATGGATGTTTTCCTGCCTTTGCTCTGTATGGAGAGTGTGAAATATTTCAGAGCTATGTTTTCTTGTGAGATGTAGAGCTGAATTTGACTTTATTATCGTTACTAGGAGCATGCAAGTTTAAGTTTATTTGGTTGAAAAAGACACAATGACGTTGTTCTTCCTGATATAGGAACAGCTATATTGGCTTTTATAGGATTTTTAATGCAGGCTTCTTCATCTGTCCTGCATGTGATAGCTACTCTCTCAGCTGGATTTTTTTTGGTTTTGTTTCTTGCCCATTCTCATTTTGTAAAAAATCATCCTGATTTTTCTAAAGCACATCAAAACATCTTTATCTGTTCACACTGAGTAATTCCTTCAGATTGAGGAGGTGGGGGGAGAGAGGAGGGCAGTGAGGCAAACAATAAAAAAATCTCAGTCCAAACCAGTTTGCCTTCTCCTTTTCTGCAGTGTATGTAATGACTGAACTTTTGACTTTAAAGTTTTTCTCCGGTGCAGTACTGTGGAAAAAGAAACAAACAAACAACAAAAAAGATCCACTCTGTGCAAAGACGGGTCTAAGGCAATACCTGGTGAGGGGAAATTTTGGGGGATATTGTTTTTGTTTACTTGAAGCAAATAAAACACCCACCTTAAACCCGTCCTCTATTCAGTTCAGCAGCACCTCCATACTCCAATAAACCGTTTTCATTCCATCTGGCATGCGTTTGCTCTGAAGACATTTTCCTGTCAATCTCTCCTGCCACATTAAAAATCTGTCGTTACTATTGCATTGCCGCCTGGCTCCTGAGATTTGTCTGACTGCTTTATTGCTCCTCTCATTTTTTTTTTCCTGCTACAGCCGAGAAGCAGAAATAAAGGTTTGTTGTTGAAACATGGCCGCAAGGAAAGTAGGAGGCACACATCTGTCAAGGTATTACCTTTCTTCAACCAGGGATTAAGGTGTTTTACTGCTCTCGCTACTGAGCAGTCACACTGAATAAATTTTCTCAGTAGAACATAAAAATGAACTCATACATTTTGAACTGGGTTTCATTCTTTCAAGCCAACCCATATAATTATGCAATGGCATCAGTGTTCAGGGGAAAAAGAAAAGTCAGAAAGGTTTGTGTGTGCCCCCTTTCTCTCTCCTGCACCACCCTTCACATTTACATTATTTAAATGCTTATTAGGAGGGCAAGGCTCAGGCAACTAACACTGGGAAAAGAAATATTTTTTTTTACTCTTCCTTGCTGCTGTTACTGGATCCCTTGCAAGGTCAGATGGGGTGTAGGTCTTCACTCCCCATGTTTTATCTCTGTGCTCACAATATATGCCTGGCTGTAAATATTCACTGTTAATTCACATAGAAGCAAGTCAGTAGAATTGTGATTGCTGAAACACTGTCTTTTGAAAGAAACTGGCAACATTAGCCATTGTGTACCCTTCCCATTTCTGCTGCAGACATTAACTTTACAGTCTCAATGGTACAAAAGAAAACAATTTAAAAATTAAATATAACCAGAGAAGGTGATTGTTACACCAAGGCAGAGCGTGCCAGACCGTTCTTGACAGTACTCAGTTGGACACTTCTGCATCATCATCTCCTTCCAGTTATATGAAGTCAGACATCTAAAGCAGAAGGGGTTATCTCACAAAATAAACATTAGGTGCAGACAAATGAAGGATCAAGTCAAATATATCTATGAAGGGTCACAATATAAGGTGCTTTAAGGTGCTTTATGGATTGGGGTTTTTTATTTGTGGGGGTTTTTTATTCTGAAAAATAGTAATGCATCTTTGAAATCTGAGGACACCCCACGACAGAAAGACTAAACTCAGTGCAGGGGCCATAAACCTCTCCAAGCTCTGAGGAGAAAGCAGTTAAGAAAGTACTCTGCAGAGTTAGAAATCACAGCTCCACGAAGTAAAGCCATCTTGAGCTCCATACCTCCAGATAGCTCTGCAGTGCATCCCACCACTGATTTGACTTGCTCTCTGTTTTGCTGTAGGGTCCCTGCCTCTTAATGGCCACAGTACCTCCTCACAAGTTCCTCTCTGGAGAGAGCCAAATACTTCCCACCTGAGAAGCTAACTTGTTGACTGACATACTTATTTAGCAGTAAGGTAGCTCATCGAACAGAGAAGTATTAGGACCTGCAGTTCTGTTGAAAAGCTTCTGCTTGAACAAAAGCAAATGAGCTATCCCACAGGTCAGCAGATAATCTGACGCTCACTTATTCTTCAGAGTGTCCCAAGAAGGTCATTAATCACCAGGATATTGGTTCAGTACTGTATTCCCCCAGCCTCTGGTTTCTGCTGTCTATTGGCTATTTTCCACCCATTTCAACCCAGAGAAGACAGGAGGAAAAGTGAGCATTCTGAAATCTTACTCTCCTCTCCTTGGTCCCAGCTCCCCAGCTCCTCCCCAGAGCTAAGTTGATGGCTGAATTTACAGCATGCTTATGCCAGGACAGCACATAGGGATGAATCAGGCTGGATTGGGAGGCAAAGCTCCACTCCTAACTACTTCCAGGTTTTAATTCTTCAAAGGAAGGGACCATCTTCTTATTCTGTGTTAGTATAACAACTCACACAATGAGGGATTTAGGGTTTTTATGTAGTGCTTCAGTGCAAATTATAAATAATAATGTGCCTGTGGAAATATTGTTCCTTCAGATGCTCTTTTTTATTATTATGGTGTTTCTCTATGTGACTGTCTGGTTTAGACTGAATTTGCAAGTAGTTGATCCACAAGAGTAAATCCATAGGTTGAGGACCCCCACATCCAGGCTGTATGTCTTTCAAGGGGTTACCTCACCTCAAACTTAATTCTTCTTTAGCGCCATAGACTGGATGCCCATTAATGTGTGCTTCCAGAGCACAGTTTCTGCATTAATTTTGACTGAAAGAAACTAAAGCTAAGCTCCCTGAGCCCACTCTGCAGTGAAAGCCACACTGCTCTCAAAACACCGGTGCAAATGTAGCTGATGCCTTCTCTGGCAGCCCTCATGTCTGCTGGATCCTAGGTGTGACTGATGCTCCCCCACGTGCCTGCCTCAAAGACAGAATGCTGCCTGGTGGTGCGGAGAAGAGGTGCATTAATGTGCTAACACTAGGTGAATTCTGCAGTGCCCATTTAGCGGGATACAAATCATTTACAGATAATCAACGAAAAAAGAGGGAAAGAGGGCAAAATGTATATATATTCCTTTTCTTAATCTTTTCCGGTTTTTTTTTTTTTTTTTTTTTTTTTGTTGTAGTCTTTCGAAACTACGTTTCAACGTTTTTCTCCAGAAATGTGTGTACTGGTGATGGTCCTTTACTTACTGATTCATCCTCTCACAGCATGCATAGTTCAGGGTTAAAAATGCTGTCAGTAGCTGCAGTTTCATTTGCAAAGCCTGTCTGAAGTGGGCAACTGCTTTATACCTTTGGGTGTGTTTAAATTACGTATCAGGATCCAGATCAAAGCTGGCAAATGGCCTCTTGCCAAGATAATTTGAAAAGCAGTTTGTATTTGTAGGAGACGATCATGAGGGGCCAAATGTTCAGAATACATGAAGCTACTGACAGTCCTTTTGGAACTCCAGAGTTCATTTTTCTTTTAAACAAAAAGCCATGATTTCTATTTTTATTTAAACAAGAATTCAAGTAATAATACTTGCATTCAGGAAGAATGCAAGTAAGGGGAACTCCATATCTCAGTCCTCAATTAAACTGACCGCTTGATTTTAATTACCCAGGAAAAACAAGGGAATTTTTTCCCATGGAGGAGAAACCTCCACATCCAATCAAAGCAGCTTGAGGTTTGAATTTAAGTATGCGTAATTTCTGGTCCACACAGAGGGATGTAGATGATAAGTATCTGAGATGAGAATCTGGGATGTACAGTTTGATTTGTTTCTTGGAGTTATCTGCCTAACCATGGCAGTATCTCATCCAGTCAGCCAGTGGTTATCAAAGCCTTACATGCAGTCCCGGTGGAACAAGCCCACTGTGTGTGTTATCTTCATTCTGGGAACCAACTGCAGATACACAAGGCTTTAATGAATCAACGATCTGTGCTGCCCACAGTTTATTAATTAATACTTCCTCTCAAAAAAAATTAAGATGCCCTCACATGATAATTTTAGCCTCCATACTCTCATCCCAATTAACATAGGGCCACTCCCTGCTCTGTGCATTTAGATCATCACATCTTCACCTGTTTTATCCTCTGAATTAGTATTAGTAGAATTAAGTGAGACCCATGTCAGGTATGTACAATTAATGAAGGTCCCTTTCTCTCAGTAAAACTAAACATATTCATCTTTTTCCTCCCCAACAGGAATGTGGAATTCACTTATCCCACTCTCATACCTGTCCCTACCATGCCTTTCACAAAGGAATGTCAGTTGGCCAAGGGCATATACTGCTTTTAGTAAGGGAAGAACACAGGGAGTATGTTGATGCAGTAAATTTTGAGGGATAGAAAGCACAGAGCGTTTCCCATTGTCAAGGCTTAGACTCATATTTTTGTCTGCTATTCCATATCACCTACCTCTGAAAAAGAGTACATTATCTTCCGCATGGAATATCCAACACCTGAACCAGAACTACAGTAAGGAAGAATCATTTCCTTCAGTTACATCGGTTGAGACTTTTAACATAGATACCACCTTGGCAAGCTTAGGCAGACGTATTAGTGGAGTTCCCATTCCCATTAGCTCCAGCCAACATGCTCCAGTGATCTGTTGAGATGGCAGCTGTACCCATCACTCGAATGGACAGCAAGACATTAGGGAAAGACATCTACTGATCATCACTGAGCTTTGAGAGAGACATTTTCTGCTGCAGACCTCCTGCTTTGTCATTGTCTCTGTGATACTGTGGTGTCGTGGTTTAAGCCCTAAATCAGCCACGCAGTTTGTTCGCTCACTTCCCCCTTTTTCTTCCCTCTGCTCCTGGAGGGATGGGAAGGAGAATAGAAAGAATGCAACTCCCACAGGTTGAGATAAGAACAGTTTAGTAACTAAGGTATAACACAAACCAGTACTGCTACTACTAGTAATAATAATAGCAAGAGAAATACAAGGGAAGAGAATACAACAGCTCACCACGTATACACAGCCCGACCAAGCCAGTGAACCCCCAAACACCCTTGCGGGTCTCTGCTCTCCATTTCTGCATCCTGGGCATGATGTGCTGTGGTATGGAATACCTCTTTGGTCA
>JAOEHY010027716.1:0-23880 GCA_025447955.1 Psilopsiagon aurifrons
TCTCCAGGCTGAACAGCCCCAACTTTCTCATCCTATCTCCATACGGGAGGTGCTCCAGTCCCATGATCATCCTCATGATGAAGAACAGAATACAGAATATTTTCTAAGATCTATTAAAATCTCTGTATATGAGCACGAATCCATGTGTTTCTGTTTCCTTGAATTCAGCTCATCTCGCACTCTTTACTGCTTCTTTACGCTGATTTGGAGGCCTGCAAACTCTCCTCCAAACTGACCCCAGCGTTGCTTTACTGGGAAGCTTAGCTATTTAGTTTCTCTCAGAATGACTGGAAGGCTCTGGCTTAGCTCCCTTTGCTTCCAGATTCCATGACCCAACTCAGCATGTACAAGAGAGGAGTAAGTTCCTCACTTTAATCATCTGATATGTCACCCAGCATGGCTACAGATCTTAAATCTGCCTAGGAGTGAGTGTCTTGTCCAGCCTCAACTGCACTGTGATGGACCTGGAATGAGATTTACACACATCCTTGAAATCTGAGCTCAGGCAACAGGATTTCACACATAAGCTACACTCTTCTGCTATTGGCAGGGAGACTCTACAAAATTCTCCTAAGTAAAGTAATACTGTTTGGAGGGACTCTGCCCATCCAACTGCTTTTCAGCAGTAACTGCACTGTCCTGTTGCCTCTTACTTCTTGTACCTGTTAAGATGACTCAGTTAGTGGTTTCAAAATCATCACCCTTTGATAATCCCAGGAAGACAACAGGACAACAGAGTTGTCAGCAAACAAACAATGAGATTGGCGAACTGCCTGGAAGCAGCATGGAAAAGGGCAGTTGTGAGATCAACAAGTACAACTAAGAACTAACACACATACCAAATGGGAACATAAAACCAAATCATACGCAGATTCACTGTTCAGAGCACAGGAATGCTTTATGCGAAAGATTCTGAAACTTGGACTACATTTGTCATATCAAACATAATGATCAGCTGATCTCTTTGTATTCTTCTTCTATGCCAATAAAAACACAATTCTGCTCTACACAAGATTTTAACTCTTCCTACAGACACGCAGACAGCACACCACTTCATGTGCATCCTGCTTGGAAGCCCCAGGTTAATTTTTACTTGCTGACTACCACCATAGACCTGATGCAGAATTGCACAACTGACTTCATGGTAACAATAGCTGTTATCAACCACCTTGGGTTTGGTTTGGGGTAGAGAGGTTGAATTTCAGTGCCTCTGGAAGTTTGACTTGGCTTCTGTGTGGCAACTGTTCTCTTAATCCCTCTAAATACCTTTATTATCAGAATGAAGAAACAGGGTTATAAACTTGTCTTTAAGTACAATTGCTTTTTCCAGGATCATCACCATCTCCTGCACACTGGTGCTCATGACAGCTGACCGGTCTAGAGCAGCTGTTCTCAAATGCCCACAAAGTGTGTCCCTCCAGGTCCTCTTGAGCTCAGTTTTCCTTGTAGAACACCCACTCTCCCCTCCTCAACAGGCCCAAACAAGGGGTACAAATCCCTTTTGTCACCTCTAAACTCACTGTTTAAAATACACTGATCCAGAAGGGTCAGTATGCACAACTGGGCTTCACCCACTGGGATGAATTCATGGACCAGTACATACTATCCCTCAACAAGGCCTACAGACATCCTGAAGGATTTGAGGAGAACAGAAGGTTCTAGACATTCTTTGAATCCTGGCATAACACTGGGGTCTGTTGAAACCCTCTTCTTTCCACTGCCACTATTATCATAGAATGAATCACTGAATAGTTAGGGTTAGAATGGATGTTAAAGCTCATCCAGTTCCAACCCTTCGTGTCACAGACAGGGACCCTTCCCACTAGACCAGGCTGCTTCAAGCCCTGTCCAACCTGGCCTTCATTCAACCTGGCCTTTTATTATATAAACCTTTTATTATATAAAGCAGTGGCTGCATGTGAAAAGGAGGACTAGAAAAGGGAGATTCTGAGCAAATATTAAGAGGGAAACTGACTGCCCCTAACTTCTAAACCAGAGGCTTTATCCTTCACTTCCACAAAATGCACTTTTTGATTCCACTGCCTGCTGGAATTGCATTGCCATTTCACAAGGCAACATGAAAGCTATCCAGAACTACGTACAAGGCATGAGTTAAACACAGTCCATTTGACAAAGGTAGCAGCTTTGCACACCAGTAATGTTTCAAAGTCTGAATGGAATCATCTCTGTGGTAATTCACAGTATAGGGACAGGACAGGAAGATACAGGAACCTGACATGTGAGCAGAAAACACCATCACTTTAGTTTAAGTACACAGACCTGAACCTGTTTGCAAGCATATAAGATAAACTATAGCTCCCATTCCTTGGGAAGCGTGGAAACTTTAGGCTGAACTCAGTGAAGCAATCAAAAAGAGAATTCACTACCTATTAAACCTCACAATGGAAACTTCAGCTATAAGTAGCAAGGCAGCAAGCCAAACCTGTGTTCTCACAGTTCTCCTCATCACTATTGTCAGAGCAGTCATCTTCACCATCACAACGCCAGGACAGACGGACACAGCGCCCTGATTTACAGCGGAACTGGTCAGCTGTGCACATAGATGTGGCTGGGGGACCAAAAGAAGAACATTAGATGAGCAAGAAAGATCAGAAGAGACCCAGTTCCAAAGCTAACAGTCCCAAATACTGCATCTGTAGAAAACCTGCATGCTCCCCCGAGTTCCCAGCACTCACTGCAGTTCCTCTCATCTGACTGGTCATCACAGTCGAAGTCTCCATCACACCTCCAGCCAGCATTAATGCACAAGCCACTGTTGCACATGAACTCTCCAGATCGACAAGGCTGATGAGATGCTGCAGAAATGGGAAAGAACACAAAGAGCAAACTCAGACCAATGTAACCTCCCTACACCCCCACAGCACTATCCTTACACTGCACTATTGTGGAACTTGGTCCTGAACAGACTCATCCTGGATACTGCTATAATATCTGTACACAGACCTGTGCAGATTACACAGTTCCCATCACTATTCTCACTTTCCAGAGTTAAATAAAAGTGAAATAATGAAAGAGCCAGCTTATACAAGTAGATTGCTGTATATATACATTGCAGCCCTCCTCCAACCAAAGTAAAATCTATTTAGGTATGCAACTCAGATGCTTGGAGCAGTACATCACCCTGCACTAAACTTACAGCAGTCAGATTCATCAGACCAGTCTCCACAGTCATCATCGCCATCACAGTGGTAGATGTCCAAGATGCAGCGTCCATATGCACACTGGAATTCCTCCAAGCTGCAGGTGGCAGCTGGAACATCTGATGCTAAGAAGGGAATCAAAGAAAAAATGCCTGAGGTGACCAGGCACAATCCAGTTTAGATGCAACCATCTCACAGTCTAGTAACAGAGCAGCAAGGATTCAGTGATCACTAGCCACTGCTGCAGAGCTCTGCATGACTTATGTTACTGAGAGGAACTTGAATGCTGTTTGTGCTTCACCGAGGGGCAGGTTAAACCTATATATAAGGACACTTATACAAACTATCAACTAAAAATAATAATAAATAGAAAGGACATTAGCCTACAAACGCTAACTTTTCCAAACCCATTAAGTTCTAAAGAAGGAACAGCTATGAAGAAGGAAGATTTGATGGGAAAGAACAAAAAGGATACTAAAGTGCCCAATAACCATCTTACGCTTGAGACACTATGTCTTAGTGCTTAACTGTGTTTAAATTGTTTATTAAACCTGGACAAAATAGATACAAAACCAGATGGAAAAATAAAGATATTCATTGGGTATCTTAATAGTAAGGTCTGAGGCACATCAGAGAGCAAGGTATGGAATGAATCCTTGAAAATTTGAACCAAAATAAGCACTTGAAGGCCAAAGGAAGGAGGTGAGAAGCAAAAAGCCCAAGGTCTGCACCTGACCTTGGAGGATTTCCCCCCTCTTTTTCCTCTCAAGCTGTCACCAAAACATACCATGCTGTATCAGTAAGGAGCAAAGCCAGATAGATGACCCTGAAGCCCAACAAACTCAGAGTCAAGGATTTGCCCGCTGTTCTCTGTTCAACAGTGTGGGAAGGGATGAAAGATATTCTGAGTCCCACACAGCAGAATCTGACATCTTTTCTCATACTCTCCAATGAACTGCATGTTTTGGACATATGAGTCTTCCAACTGAGGAGCTCTCAAAATAAATCCATTAAGCAAAAGGGAAAAGAAAGACTGACATGAACTGCACATGAAGTAGTTGGCACAGTCTGCAGGTATGCAGTAAGGACTTCAGTGGAGTAGCTGGATTCTACATTATGTGTCAATGTGTACCTCATCAAAGGAGCCTGAAAGGAGCGCTTGGATCTCCTTGAGGAGAAAATCAAGTCAGTGACTTGAATTCTCATGTAGTGTGATTCAATTATAACACACACTGAAACAGCCAAACGAAACATGAAACCCATAAAACACACACAAAGGAACAGTGTAGTCCCATCTTGCCCTAGATGAATGACAGCAGGATTGGAGATACAGAAAAGATGCCAGCCACATGGAGGAAGATAAGAGAAAGGGTGGTAGCCAAATTGAGCTTCTTAGCTTCAACAGCTACAAAATGCCTTATAGAGAAAACTGCCAGCCAGGGCTGGAGAAGTATCCCAGATTAGAGAAGCAGGGGCACCAGTTCTGGGTGCCCCTCCACTCCCATAGGAGGCAAGGTTGAAACATCTCCCTTCCCTTCCCAAGGGCCTATTCACAGCCTGCAGGGAAGTGACAGGCAAGGGAGAGGAGGGAAGAGAGAGGGAGGGAGGTTGGTTTCCTCTTGGAGCCCTTTCCAGGCTTAGAAATGTTTGCAGCCCCTGGCTCCCTGCCAGCTCTCATTATCTGGAGAGATAAAAGACAAGCCCCCCATGCATCCACTCCCCTGCCCTTGAGGAGCGGGCGGCCCTGAGCCCCCTTCCAGAGCCTTTTGAAGTTTCCTGCTATCTAGAACAACTTCTGCACAATGCCTGAGAGAGCAGCATGGGGGAAGGGACCACTGTGACTTCCACAGATGCAGCACACAGGCAGTGGGGGTGAGGAAGGGACATAATAGACTCCCCTGTCCCACTTGCTGCAAGCTGGTGAAGGTAGAGGAGGAAACAACTGTTGCGGGCTCTCAGGGTCCCCCACACCCTATCAGTTACTTCTGAGGTGCATAAAGCACCCCAGCGAGAGGTTGGTCAGGCAGACAACCCCTGCAGCTGGGGATGTGCAGTCCATGAGGATGCTGTGTGCGTTCCCCTCCAACTTCAGGCAGGAATCAGGGCAAGAGGAATAAAAGGAAATAGTTTTCTCCCCTTACCCCCTGCCCTCCAACTCCTACACTTTCATACAGAGGTGTATTCAATAAAACATAAGCCTCCTGCTCTGACTCAAGGTCACACAGGCATGGCAAGGAACAGAAAAGCAGCCAGGCACAGATGAAGTATGCCTGTGAGGTAACACAAGAGATACACCATTCTCTTGTACCCTCTGGGGCAAGCAACAGGAGGCAGCGTAGCTGCCAGTACAGGCAGGACTAACTTGTTTTTGATCTCTGCTGCAGAAAACGTGCCAAACCCCAAAGACAGGAGCAGGTCCAAAGGCTATTTCCTGTGGTTACGAAGCAAGGAGAGCACTTACAGCAGTTCTCTTCATCCGACCCATCCTTGCAGTCTGTGTCACCATCACAGAACCAGTGCTCAGCTATGCAGCTCCCGTCACTGCAACGGAACTCCTTCTCTGAGCACTTTCTCATATCTGCAGAGACAATAATGCAAGTGAAGCCTTGCGTTTTCTCAGAGTAGCCAGGAAACAACCACCCCATGCTCCTGAAGCTCCCAGGGCACCCACAAACAAGACTGCTCGTGAAACCATACATACCCATGTTGTGCAGTGCCTGAGAAAACCATCATTGCCCATTTAACTGACATGGAGTGCTGGATTCAAAAGGAATCCATGGGACTTCATAATGACATGTCAAGGAGTAGCAGATCTCAAGTGATTTCTGCCTGGCAGGTAAGCCACACAGCCTGAGATCCCAAGCAGCCAGCCCACAGGCCCAGCCCAGCCAAGCCAGCTGCAAGCCCTCACTATGCTCAGGGGATCCCAGAACTGCACAGGTTGGAATCACCCTTTTAAAGCACTGGCAGGGCAGTATTTGTAGGACCTCATTACTCACCACACTGCTCATCGCTGTTGTCACCACAGTCGTTGTCACCATCACAGTGCCACAGGCTGCGGATGCAGTATCCATTCTGACATGAGAACTCATCTTCCTCACACTCCCGTGGAGCTGCAGCGACATGATGGAGATAAGGTGAAGACAAGGCAAGAAGATTTACCTCTCAGAACACCAAATCCATGACATTACAAATGCAGCAACATCATTCTCCAAGGACACCACCACACTGAAGAACTGATTTTCCTTCCCTAACAATACCAGGAAAGTTGCTGAGATGTCCCTTGAGCATCTTTCTTCCACTCCATCCATAAGTCAATAGCAGAGCAGACTCTAAAATCTGAGAACACAGGTTGGAGAAAGTACCTGGCACAGAACAATGGAGCCACCCATGGGATTCTAGCATAGCCCCGAGCCAGGATCAAGAGATCCCTGCACAGAAAAAAGGCAATCAGCCCTCTTTTTAAAGGAATTAATAGGCTCTATCATTACCTAACAAGTAATTGCTGGATTATATCTCCACCTTCTTTTCACAGTGATGCCAAAGCTATCTTCAAAGGAAAGGAAGTGTTCATTGGAAAGGAAGAGAGAAAATTTAAATGTCCTCTTCTGAACACCTCAGTATTTGAAGCCTCATTCTACTCTCTTTACCCGTCTTCTAAGGAAACGTGTCTGCAGACCAGTGAGGAAAGGGACTGCAAAATTAGCACCTGAGGATCTCAATCCAACAGAAGCTCTCCTATGGTTAAATGCTAGCCCTGGGAGTCTCTTAAGCACAGAACCTTGCCTTCCTCCTTTCATTAGTTTCCAAATCTTATGATCACACCCTTCTCCACTGCTGTCTCAAATATGAGAGCATCTCAGCTTCTTCTGAGAAACAGAAGACAAAACAGACCCAGGCTACAGACCTTTCCTTTCACAAAAATCATTGAACAGCCTGGAAAACTGAGCTTAGACCCGCGATCCAGAGCATCACACAGGATCATACACTCATAGAAAGGGACCTTAAAGCTCATCCAGTCCCAACCCCCTGTCATGGGCAGGGACACCTTCCACTAGACCAGGTCGCTCCAAGCCCCATTCAGCCAAAGCCAACCTAACAACGCCAGGGATGGGTGTCAAACCCCTGACCCTTGCTTCCCAGGCCACTGCCCAAAAGGGCAGGCAAAGATCAGGGGCATAGTGACCAAAAAGTGCATTCATTTCCACACAAGTGTTGGACATGGAATATTTGACAGCCAAGAACTTGAATTTTTGCATTTCTTGAGATGAGGCTCCTCCATCAGAGTCACTCTGGAGCAGTGTGCACACAACTTTTGTAGAATCCAAGGGCTGCAGAGTGATGATTATTAAGCAGCTGCAACCATCTCAACCAGACAGCAAAACAGGTCTGCTTCTAACTGCAGCCTGATGCCAGCCCTGGTAATCAGTGCAGTTTCAGCACAGCTGAACTCCAGGGCTATATAACACACTGGTTCTCTGGCATGAGCTGCCAAGTATGGACCTGATTTGTTGTGGACGAAAGCTGTATCCCTGAACACCATTTGCTAATGAAAATCAACCACAAGTAACCCCTGCCCTCAACACAAAGGGAAAACAAGGGGCTGAACTCTGAAGACTCATGCAAAATTCCCTCCCTTTTAATGGCACAATGGCAGTGTTCACAGCTAGCAGCCTGCTATGGCAGTTCTTGTGAAGATGATGCCTTGCATGGCAGTACAGAGTCAGCTTTCAGGGTAACGACTCACATGGGGAGCATCCCTACAGCACCTCCCTCTCCTCAGGGAGCTGTTTGAAGGGAGAGGATGCTGGGGACAGCCCAGCCCAGCAGAGAAGTCAGACAGTGGAACCTGAGGCTGCAGGAAGTCAGCCAGACAGGCAGTTCAGGAGGATTTGGCAGGGGTTAGGTGTTTCCATGAACAGGGGAGGACATGAAGAGCTCAGGAAAGAGCTTCATGGGACATTAACTAGCAGGGCTGGAGGGCATAAACGGTTCTCCAGCCAGATGGAGAAGCATCCCCTCCTCCAGGACACGTAGCTGAACAGTAAACCAGGTGCCAAGGTGGCAGGGCCTAGGGACATCAGGTACACACACCTCTGTTACAGGATACATAAAATAAGCCAAAGGTCTGATTCAGTAGATAAACTCTGACATTCCTGTACTAGAAAGGGTCAACTTTGCCCAGCCATGGCAGGCAGGCACTGCACCCACCCTCTCCGCTCACAGAGGTGACTTACGGCAGTCCTGTTCATCGGAATCATCCTCACAGTCATTGTCTCCATCGCAGACCCACGACCGGCGGATGCACTTCCCGTTGTCGCAGTGGAAGTCCAAGGGGGAGCAAGTGGGCAGCACTGCAACAGCAAAGAAACACCTCATGGAGCTGCAGCCAGCTTCCTTCCTGACAGCAAAGTTCCTTCCCTCCTGAGGGAGGAGAATACACCTCTTAGGAGCGGAAGACCAAAAGTCATGAGGAAGAGCTGCTCCTCAGATGGGGCCGGGGTACGCTGTAGCTTGGCAATCTCTCCTCCCCAGAGAAGCGCTGACCTTCCCACAATAAAGTCGCCGCCACAATTCCCCCACTGAGTTCCTTTTGTCTCTTTCATCCTTGTGCCTGCTGTCCTCTCATAACTGCACTTACTTTAGAACAAGCCAAATGACACTATCAACATCTTTCCTGCAGGCTTCCCAGTGAAGTCTGCCCCGTTTCTACTACACAGGGGGATCTTTAGAGCGAGTGCTACCAGAAGCAATGTTTTTGGGAGCAGGACTTTGCAAGGTACATGCTACAGAGCGTGTTCCAGCACAGGAACTCCACCAGCACTTTTATCCAACAAACCAGCAAGGAGAGGCTTAGAGGCAGGAATCCACTGCTGGGCATAATTTGCTGTACCTCAGGTGTGGACAACAGAAGTCCAAACCCGGCCTCCAGAAGGCACAGCGGAAGCGGGCAGATGTGGGATGGTGCTTGCCTACACAGGAACCTGCTGGCAATGAGGCAGAACCACAAATCCACAGTGTTTGAAGAGGCCTGGAGCCACAAAGCTGGAATTCAAGGGGCAGCATCAGCCCTGTCCTTCCCCCCACAGATGAGAGGAACACTCAACCCCAGGAGGTTTATGCTTTTAAGTGCTGCCAGATGTGGTAGCGAAGGGGCTGCACAAGGCTGCTCCTGGCAGGTGTGTTCTCCCAAGAACAGCATTGGCTCAGTGATGCGAAGGGGCAAGGGCTGGAGAGCCTGAAAGGTGCCTGAAACCCTTTCATCCCAGCCCAGCTTGCTGACAGCATCTCCCATCTGTCACCAGGCAGACGAGCCCTCCGCTGCTATGCTGCTGCTGCTTCCCCTGCCAACACTACCCTGGAGATGGGAATGCGAGGGGAGGGAGGCAGGTAAAAGAAGAAGGTGAAGACAGCAGCCACACACGTGAGGAGGAGGATTTAACAGGGAGAACAAATAGTCACATTTTCAGCTTTTCCAGCTTCCTCAACCCTCCACTTCCCCTTGGCTCAGGACTGCTGCCAATGTCCTGTGAAAGCAGCAATGGATTACATTATACAGAATCATTCACTGCTCTCTATAGTAAGTCCAAAACTTCTCACAGAGGGCTTATCCTAAAACCTCCCCCCCTCAGAACACACTAGTGCAGTTGAAGTCAGACTTGCTCTAACATCTCTTTCTGTAACCACAAATTTGGATCATCTTCTCTGCCATCCCTGCAACATGGCAGCATAGGCACCCCTGTATTTGACAGCACATCACTGCTCTCAACACTGAACCCTGCGCTAGATAACCAAATACAGAATCTGGCACTGGCCCTTGGCAAAAGGCTCTCCCCATCCTGTTCAGGATGCCCCATGCAGATATATGTCCAGGTGAGCTCCAGCTGCTTCTAGGTTCCAAAGAGGTACAAAGGAGAGGAAGGATACACATCTATTTTCAGTGCACACATCTGACAGCACTCTGCTCTTCCAATGGCTGACCCACTTCCTTACACTGCACTTCCCCTGAGCACCCCTGTGCTGCATCAAAGCGGAGCTGGAGCTTCCCTTTCTTCCGCAGGACAGACAGAAGGGGAAAATACTCCAGTTCCCAAACTCTGCTTCCAAACAAAACCAAGATGGATTCTTGGATTCAGAGGGTCAGCCCCACACATCAGCCCTCTCCCCCCAAGCACAACTCCCATAGACTGCACACTGAGCGAGCCTCCTCTGGCCTCAGCTGCAGTTTAGGGCTGAGACCATCCCCCCCCAGCATATGCTTTTCAGTCCCAGCGTGACTAATCACCAAAGGGCTGCACAGGAGCCACCTGGAAGGGAATTTGCATGCTGGCTCTCCAGGGGAGAATTCTTCAGGCTCCCACACGGGGTTAGGCCATTAGCGCTGGTTCAGAGCCCATACCATTATCCCACTGAACTGCCGCATCCCTTCATGAGGTACGGACACAAAATGGAATTCCACCCCTCCAGGGAGCACTTCAGCCAATTTCATACTCCCTCAACATATAAAAATTGAGCTTCAAGCATAGGGGAGGGAGTGAAGGGGGAAGAGGGTGAAACAAACGCTGCCCCATACAAAGGAGGACCTAATTCCCAGCCCAGCAGACATCAAGTGTGTGTCAGCCCAGACAAGACCGGAGGGAGATAAATCCTCTTCTACAGGAGCTCTCCTTTAAAGGAGAAAGAATAAAACACAAACCCACTTAAGGAAAATAATAATAATGCTTCAAAAAAAAAACCCAACCCCTCCACCCCCCAAAAAACCCAGCAACCTAATGAATGAAGGCTGATGATCGTATAAAGCAGAAGAACTACCAGTGAGATCAGGGAAGGGAGTCACATAAACTTATTACCTGAACCTAATAAAAGTCAGAAACAGATGCTTCAAAGGAAAAGGCAAGAGATTCTGGGAGCAGCTTTCACATGGGGGCAGTCTCTTCCTAATCCCTTCTTCCCAGCTCTGCCCTCCCAGTCCACAGCCACTTCTTCCCATTAAAAAGCAAACTGCCTCCTCAGAAACATACCTGTGTTTCCTTCTATTTATTCTAAACACATCGGGCTTCGGTTCCACTGTACAGCCCTTTGCTCTAGGGTTGTTACTGTTCAGCTCTTCTGTTGGTCATTTATTACTTCATATTTTGATGAGTTTTATTCCTGTGGAGTTAAAGCTGAGGGCATACCACTAGCCCAGAGTTAATGTTTAGTACTGTTGTAAATACAGCCAAAGTGTTTGGAAAACTGAAGTTAAGAGGAAATTCAAAAGTTAAGAGGTCACACTTAGGACACTCAAACAACCTCCACTATATTTTGTCTTGACATCCAGGAACTGTACAGCTTGGTAAGTGTATTGCTTTAACTCATACAACTCATTTTACAGTCAGAAGAAGAGTACATGGCAATACAAACGAAGCAGTAGGAACTCCATTCATTGCCAGAGATGGAGCAAGACCTCTGGACAAACTGTATTTGCATCCAAACAACTGGAAACAGAACCACTGTATTCTCTCCCCACCTCAATACTGATGCTTACATGAGCATGGCACAGTTCTGTCTCTTTAGCCCCACTGACCCAACATGTAAAATAAAGATTATTTATTACTTCCTAAGGAAGCTGCAGTCCTTCACAGGTGATGCTTCCACTGATGAGAAGGTGATCACAGATTGCACTAACATGCTTTCACCACTAATTACAGCAGGATTAGCTAATGCGACAGTGAACACAGTGAAGCCTCATGCTCCCTTTCCCTGCTCAATTCCAGCTTCATCACTCCATATCTGTGCAGTATTTTCCCAAAACAGATGAGGAAAGGCAAATCCTACAATGGAATGGAAACAAACAAATGCCCAGATAGCAAGGGACTAAACCCACCTCCCCAGGCAGAACAGAGAGGCAGGATAAGGAGTGAGCCCAAGGAAGAGGAGCTAGTGGGACGAGCTAGGCTGGGCAGTGGCAGCCCAAGAGAGCACACCTGCCAACTGACAGCGAGCAACACAAAAAGGCCTTTGAACTTCCAGCCATTTCCCTGAGCTCATCCCTCTGCATGGTCACGCTGGACATCATCCAAGGTTTCAGCAAAGCTAGGTCTATGGCAAGCCTGCTATTCCTCCCCCTCTCCAACTCCTATTACACAGGCCGCTCTTTAATGGCTGAGCAGAAGGGGAAGGGGGAGGGAGGGGGAAAAGGGAAGTTTATAAGGTGAAACGCAGCCTGAATCACGTCCCACTGTCCTTTGAACACTTGATTGCTGTTGCCTGTGCTGAGCAGGTTGCTGTATACCCAAGGACAGCGAGCGACTGGTGTCCCCAGCTCCAGAGCGCAGCGGTTTGAACGCTGCTGTTTAATGACACAAACTCTCGGCCATGTGAAGAATGAGGAGTTAATTTAAAATGTAAATACAAACTCCCTCCAAAAAAATCCACGCTACCCACATGAAAGCCAAGCGCAACCGACCCTCCAGCTACAGCCCCACTCGGGCGTGTGGATCCGCTCTTGGGAAGAAATGGGAGACATCGCATTTTATTAACTCCATTTTGGAAAATCTAGTTCCAGCGTAACAGAAAGCGTTCCCAGTTCCACTGCTGAAGAGCATTTAAAGGATGCTGCTGGTCAAAAGAAAAAGAAGGGGAAGAACCAATTTAAAATAGCATCGGCACCCAATCTTTCACAGCCCTTTGATCACTAGCGCGCTCTCTGCCCGAGGGGGCACTGCATTAATTCTGGTGCCTTTTAAAGGAAACATGCGTACTCCAAAGCCAAGAAAAATGTGAAGCGGGGCTGCAGATATAGAACCGCTGTCTTTTAAAGAGAAACTTGAACTCTTCAGGAGTAAATTAGTAAAACTTGAAGTTCAGAAGTGAAGCTTCACCTGAGCTCTTATGTCTAAGCTCAAGACTGGTGATCCAGTGACAGGCAGAGGAAAGATGATTCTTTTAAAGTTTCTGTTAATTTTAGTAAAAGACCTGTGAGAGTCTTATCCTCACATCAACTGAAATGTTTTGTTGTGGGACTGATAAGCAGGCTACATTGATAGCCCTGTTCCTCCCAAGGAAGAGGTCCACTCAGAGGCTTGAATGAGCTGTACCTCAACAGGAACTGCCTACGTTTCCCAATGAGATGGGAACATCAGACCACTTTCTATAAGTTTTAAAGCAAAAGGAGCAAATTCTTCTTCAGTCCCTTTAAATGAAATAGATTTGCTTGCTTAGCTCCATGCTCTGTTGTACAATACTGTCTCACAGAGCTGCACATTTACATTAGGTATGACACAGATCCAAAACTCAGAGTAAGAAGGCTCTACTGGGGACGGTTCTGAGGGGAGTTGGTGTATCTTAGGAGAAACAGTTATTTATCAGGCCTCAGGCCAAGTTTCCTCAGTTGTCCTTTCACCCTTGCCACAGGAAGTAAGGCTCATTCACACCATGCTGGACTTCAAAGCACATGCAGGAGGGCAGAATGAAAACCATTCCTCCGCTTGCATGCGGCTTTCGTTAGGGACAGTCCAAAGTAGTCTCTGTTGGCACAAGGCAGGAAGGCAGCTGAGCTGCTCTGTGCTTGTGTAGGAAGGGCTTCCAAGGCAGTCACTGTCAGCAAGCCAGAGAGCTGACACCAGAGAAAGTCTGTGAAGCTGGCATGACAGCTGGAAGGCTGCTTATTACTATTATTACTACAGCTCTCTGGCTTGTAAACATGATCCAGAGCAGGAAGCAAGCATGTCACTGGATAATTGGCTCCCATCACAGCAGGGCTTCAGATCTGCAAGAGAAACAGTTCCTGTCACAGCCAGGTAAGCAGAGGCAGGGCTCTCCCAAAAGCAACAGGAAAACACCTATGGAGAGGCAGACATTCCAAGGACACCAATACACAGAGAGAATGGCTGGGATGTGCAGAAAGGATTGAGAACAGCTGAGGAAAACCTGGTGCAACTGACTCAAGAAGCAGGAATTTGGTTTACAGTTTGTAATGGAACATTAATAAAAAAAAAAACAAACAGCAAAAAAAAAACCCAACAAATTTAAGGATTTCTCTTGAGAATCTCTCTTCAAAAGGAATGCTCCCTGTGTCTGCTCTTGCTTTTCATAGCTATAACTCCTCTCACTGCCATGTATCTCGTGCTTTTGTTTCTTTTCTTCTCACACAGTGCATTTCAAGCTGTCTTCTCTTAACTGAAGTGACAGATTCCATGTTCGAGGCTAGAAAATTGCACTAATACAGGATTTGGTAAATGCAATCAACTACTCAAGCACGTGCAGTGCTACACAAACACAGACACAAGATTGAATCTTCACTGGCTAAAGTAATTTTCACCCTTCCACCCACCCCATGCTTCACTCTTGCTTTATTAGGAGTCCAGCAGTCCAATGCCTTCCCATTTTCCTCGTCCTTTCCCAAGTAAGTAGACAGAACTCTCAGGAACTCATTTTTGTCATTGTATTGGGTTACATTATGCATATGAGCTGATAACACTGAAGAAAAAGTAAACCTTAAAACAAGCATGGTTGCCAGCTTTATTTCTCTGGAAAGTTAGGACATCCACTGGAGGGAAAGAAAATCCCGTAACTCGGAAAAACCAGCTTGCGGCAGACCAGTGGAAATGTGGGATTCCTTGCAATCATTTCCGTTCACTCTCCTGATCAGAGACTTCTTGATGATATTTCAGTTCCTGCCTTTAGAACTCAGAGCTGTACTTCCATACATTGCTGAAAAAGAATCTCAACAGCTTTAGCATCTCAGAAGAATCCATATAAGCGGTTGCACAGACTGAGGTGCATGAGTCAGATCAAACCACTGGGCTCACCCCAGCATGAAGACTTGCCCAGTGGCTTATGAGGAATCTCACTAACGTTTTAACTAGGCTTCAATACATGTGGGGCTTGTAGGATGACCTCATCAAGACCAAACATACAGCTCAGTGTTGTATTAAAAAGAAATTCATCAATTCCAGATCTGGTGTAAGTGAATAGATAAAAAATAAACCGATTTAAAAAGAGAAGTTGCTCAGAACTTCACTCCACCCAGAACCTTGCACGTATGTCACAGACAGATGGCCAGGGAAGGAAAGAAATTCTCATGTTCTATGTGCAAACATCACTGCTGATTTGTGAGAAGCTTACATTGATTTAAAGTTGGAGTTGCTGTTCCAAGGGGCTCACACCTCAGCCCTGCTCTCACACTCAGGCTGCCTTCCTCATGCTTGGCACAGGCAGCAAACAGATCAAAGGGGAAGTCAACCCCACAAACGAGTACACCTTCACAGGGCTCCTGCACGCCAAGCAAAGGAGAGGGATTTAGCAGGTGATCTGCTCTAACAAGAAGTTTCAGTGCCATAATAACTAGGCAAGATAGGAAGCAGCACCAACTACCACAAACCTACACTGTAGAGTCTATCTAATTCTCACAAGCTAACAATAATATCACGTATCACTCGTAATGAGCAGCTACTCAGAGCAAGATTGAGCAGGCTTAATGGAGTTAAGTGTTCCTAGGGCCCCTCCACTGCAACCTCATGTTTGTGTGCTGAAGCCATGCACTTAACATTTCTATAGAGTCCTTAGCCCCGTTGCCTAACTTCTATTTTTGCCTTTTTCTTTCCACTAAATTCCACTCAGAATACTTCTGGCTGGCAGCTGAAAAAGTTCTCCTCTTTGTATTTATTCTACTACAAGGCAATATTTAAAAAGGCAGCTCATATTCTAGTCCATCCTCTTGAGTCACTTTTCTGCTCTCTATAAATGCAGCTCTTTATCTTTCCTCCCATCACATCAACTCTACTGTCCCTCTCTGTACGCTCTAGCTTACCTCGCTCACTAAACTGCAGACCTGCAGCTCAAGTTGTACTCTTAATGAGATGTTCAAACATTCCCATCTTACACATGCTGTTTCCTAGACAGCTCCTTTTGCTTCACCCTTATTCCTCCCTTTGCCTTGTTAGAAACCGTAAATTAAGAAAGGCAGAAACCAAATCCAGTTCCTACATTCTCTGTCTCTACTTTATATACTGCCCAACCTCCAGTGCCTGAAAGTATCAGTACATTGTTCACCGTTTGCTACAACTTCCTACTTTGCACAGCTTCCACTGAAATCCATGTAGACCAGATTTCTTCAACATATGAGGGATACACCATAACCACAGCTGTACTGTGGGACACCAAAAGGCTCCTCTCACCCAGGCCAGAGAAAGAGACATGATACAATAGCAGACAGCAAAAGAGGGATGTAAGAACATAGCATGCAAGTAAACGTTCTTCCTCAGAAGTCAAAATCTGCCTCTATTTGTGATACAAACACTTCCCGAACAAGAGGTGGCATACTCATCTTTAACAGCCCTCAGCAAACTTTACACCCATAAACTTGTCAGATAGCTTTCTGAGAATGTTTGAAATTCTAGAGCCAATGTTTTGTGGCAAGAAGATCCACAGCTTAAGCGCATGTTGTATGAACAAGCAACTGTGGGTAGCTTTGAACCATCGACTGCTAATTCTCACCTAGCTGGGCTCAGCTACAGAGAAGCTGACGCTATGCAAATACAGAGAAGCTGCAAAGTAAATTCTCTCAGCAGATCCCAAGACCCATGAATGTCAATGACCCTGCTTACTTTTCCCTCCCATCCCAGGGCAGGCAGGACAGAAACAAGAATGTTACTTAAGAGGGCAGACACCCTTAATATACTTCTTCACACTGCTTATTTATTCTCCATTAATATTTATAGCAAACCCATGTAATTCAGTTCACTGATAGTACTCTTGAAAGGGTGGGGAAAAAGAGGTACTTTTCTTGGTCCCTCCCCTCCCTCTAAAACATTTGTGTCCAACAGCTGTCTAAAACCTGTTGCAAAAGGCAGAGTTGGGCTTTCACTGCGCTTTATGTCAGTGGACACTGGCTCTGTTAGATCCTAAGTCCTGAAGTCAGTCAAAAGTATGTCAGTTACAGGCTTAAGCATTTCTCATGCAAAAGCTATGATACGCCTATAAACCAGAAAAGCATCTGCAGAGAAGTTAAGACAAAGCCAAGTCAAGAATGGTATTCTTACTGCAGCCATCTTCATCACTGTGGTCCCCACAGTCATTGTCTCCATCACATTGCCACTGAGCAGGGATGCAGGTGCATTCACCAAAAGCACTGACAGCACATGTAAAATGATTCCGTCCACAGGAACATTCAGTGCTACTTGTAACACCTGGAAAGGAACAGAGAATAAAAGGTACTTTTAAGAGATCCATCTATTTTAGGGTAAATGCATTAAATACAAAGTTGACATCATAGTTTTTCTCCATGTACACACCATGTGTATGAACACGTACTCTATTGTAAAGGAAAACATTCACCCCCTCGCACTGTTGAAACAGGACATCAAGTTCTGTGACAGCTTCCTGGAATAGGGCTATTTGAAGGCAACTGCAAATAGCAACCTGCCAAAACCAGACTTGGGAATCAGCTGAAAAATAACTCAGCACTAGTTACAATCAAACTCAAGGAATGCCAGGTATCAGAACACCCCTGTTATTTTACAGACTCAGTCTTCCCCTAGAGCACGGGGCTTCTGCTGCTCCATTTAGTTCTGACACTGCAACAGAAGACACAGCAAAGATTCCACTACAGAGAGTCACCTATGGTCTTCTCCAGACCCTGAACTTTCTAGAAGTAAACCTTTTACTTGTCACTGTTTTAGACATTTCAGACACCAGTGAAATCAAAATCAAGATAAAAATCTTACTTATCTGTAGAGATTTAACTGTGATATTCTGTCTATAACTGACAGTTCTGAAAGCAAAAGAGCATTTTCAACTCTACAAATTGACCAAAATGCAGTCCAAATGTCAATATACAATAAGATAAGAACATTTTTTCCAGCCTTAAGGGTAGCTTAAGGAGTTCTTAACCCTTTTTTCCCCTCTCCCAGCCATACACCTCCACTCTGCATAGATCTTGACTCTCAGCCCTGTGCAAAGGAAACTATTATCCCACGCATTCTCTTAATAAATCTCTGCCTTGAGAGACAGAACAGGCTACAGCCCACCTCTCGAAAGGAAAAGGTCATGCCTGAACTTCTGTCTGACATTAGCTGACAATCTATATAATCAATATCACTGTTAAACAAATGATTACTCTATCAATCAAAACCCCCCTCAGGCTTGTCTGGGACGGGATTCTTTCTGCATGGTGCCTTCATTCGGCAATTCAAACAAATCCAAAGCCCTCAGATTAAACAAGAGATCATAAGGAGTACAGAGGGATATCTGCCCCATGTGGTAGTTCTATAAACCCTGAACTATTTGCAGACTTTCTAATCTCAACTGTTATGTCTAGTGTATCCATGATGAACCATAAACTGTGGCAACCAAAGCACACACACAGAGAAAGGAAAAAAGCCTTAATTTTCTTGTTTTCCATTCTAATTGGGTAAAGTAATATCTGCAAAACTGTATGTAACTATTCCTCAGCTCTCTCACAAGCAGAATGCCCGCCAGAGAAGGTATCCACTTGTGCAAGCTAAGCTACAACTGAAGTTTAGAAGGGATATACTTCTTACTTGAGGAAGAATTCCATCCTAAGTTTCCTCTGCAACAAAACTAGTTGAGGATTACTGTATACATCAGAGAAAGTGGCTGATACCTGGTGTAACAAGGGATAGAGGCAGGAAGAACATAAGGTGAATAAGGAACAGAAAGAAGGAATGGCAAATGAAAGAGGGCAGAGTGGTCAGATCCTCAAAGGACTTACTGGGTATAGCCAGGACAAAGGCTGACTCAAAAAGACAACAAGAGGGAGATGAAGAGTGAGAAGGTAAAAAAAGCAGCATCCCTAAGGAAAAGCAATGCATCATCTATGCAACATAACTATTACACATAGACACAAGGAAATTCAGAAGAACCACAAACCTCCCCAAAAATCAAACAGGTTTCTTCAAACTGGCAGCACAGGAAAATCAGGACAAACCACCTTCTGCTGTTACCTACCACTATTTAGAAAGGCAGAACTAACTGTATATTGTATTCAAGATAGCTGCTGCGTAAATCCCCTTTCCAAAGCAAGTTTTCTACCAATGCCCTCAACATTACCTCAAAGCACTTATCCCTGCTACTTCAAGCTCCAATACGTCTTCCTGTCGGAGTACACTAAGACCATCATCATCCTCATTACCCTTAGAAAAAGTCAAATGCACAAGTACTCTATCTGGGCTCTATCTTGCCCAGGCTCCACCATGACTTAGGGCAGGTTCACTAAGAGGAAAGGACCAGACATCAAGGCAACCAGTTCTTAGACTAACGGAATATATTTAATGATTTATTTCTGGATAAGGATAACTACAGGTTGGAGGGAAAAAGTGAGTTATTTTAGCTCCTGAATAGCAGCACAGAGGTACAGTTCTGCAGCAGCAGAGAAAGAATCAGTGCACCTGTCCTAATCTGCAAACTGCAAGTTAATCTCCTGGTTTGTCAAACACACTGTTATCTTCAAAAGTTGCTACTGATATCAGGTTATAGATATACACACATACATATTAAATCAGTTCTTCCTACTTCATTAAAATTACTATGTTCAATCACCTCCATCTCTGGATTGGGTTTTACCATCCTCTTGAAACTGCTGAAAGCTGAAGGACACGCTGTGACCCAGATACCAGCACTCTCCATATGTACCAGCCTGTATTTGTAGTAAGCATACTTTGCTTAACCAGTCCAAATTATGACCTTTGTGACTCTGATGCTTTGTGATTTGTGACCTTTAAGGCAACTAACCTTCTAGACATTATAATGATGTATTTATATTATAAACCACAATTTGCCCTAGTCTTACACTTCGACAAGTAAAACACACCACTGTTTGGAGAGCACACTAATTCCAACCTACGAATAACGTCAAAAGAACCAATCCTGGATGACTAGTCTTTATTCAGTATGACAAACAGGCTGAATGAAAGACTTCAATGTGGACAGTATTTCCACCTTGGTGTCCCATGATTATTTCCCAGCGCTCGGATCCCAAACGATATTACCCTGTAACTGTATCTGTAACAGCAGAGGAACAGGAAGGATAAAGACAAGAATCATGTTTCCTCCAGCTCCCCCAAGCAGTAGTGCTCTTGGTGTGAGGAGTCTCAATGGAAGACTAAGTCTTTAATGGGGAGCTCTCATTAAAAACAAGGAGTGTGAGACAGAAGACTGACCAAGTGTGCAAATAAACATCCAGTGTCACATTTCAATCCCAGTTACTAAGGGACACAGAACAGGATGGAAATCAGCACTTGCCGTTACCTGCACCAACAATCAAAGCAGATGTATCTACTTACACTTCTGCACATTGTTCTGGAGCAGGAACAATGAGAGTTACCTCTGGGCTTAGCCATGACAAACAATTCTCATCACACTGCAGGCTTGGACATTTTACCAGCCTTCTATAGTCAAAAATCATTTCCCATATGCAGAACATAACATTTTAACAATGTAATATACACAAAACAATACACAAAAGCCGAACAGAGTCATTGCCAGCCAAAGCTGACTCCACTCAACTTTCCTGGCCTCTCCTCATGCAACCACCAAACAAGTTTCCTACTCTCACTTGCCATGTGTACAAGCAACCAAAAAAGCATCTTCAGTGTCTGTAGTTAGTTCCCTCCAGATGCAACAGCAGCAGGATCCAATATTCCAAACAGTTTTCATAGCAAAGTATTATACAAACAGCCTCTGGATTTTAAAAACAGGAAGTCAGTCTAAACACAGGCCTCTTACTTAACATCTGCCATCACCTTAAATTTAGCATGCTATCCTCTGTTTCTTCAGATTCCTTCCAAATACCCTCCCTATCTTCATGTTTATCTGACAAAGGAAACGTCTCCTGAGCCAGGGTGGGTTCCCCCTCCCTCCATTAAAAGCTAGTTAGGATCTCTGTAATTTTATGTCTAAAGTTGGCAGAACAGTTATGTCATTTCTGGCTGAGAAGCCAAAGTCAATAATCACCCTGTCATTTCTGCACATCAGTTTTTTTGAGGGGCTTATGCTGTCACAGAAGAGCCCTGTATTTGCCATGGATTCACAGAAACACTGACATGACAAAGGAAGCTTATTAAATAGACAGGGTAATTACCCAAACTGAACTCTGCAGCCTTTGTTTTGTTAGGGACAGCAGATTCCTAGGGAAGAGTGAAAACACTATTGCTTTTAAATCCTGATGACATGCTTTATTCCAAAAGAAGAGATGCTAATTCCTTTTTTTCCATAATGACAGATGGCAGCTTTTAGCACTATTTTGTAGCAATTCAACCTTTTACAGGCTGTTGCTTCAACATGGAATCATGTAACAGCCCAGAATGGAAAGGACCTTGCTCAAAACATCACCTGGTCCAACCTTTTGTGGGAAAGGGAGCCCAGATGAGATTATCTAGCACCCTGCCCAGTCACATCTTGAGAACCTCCAGCAATGGGGCCTCTACCATGTTCTCAGGGAGGTTGTTCTGCTCAACGATTGACCTTACTATAGAACATTTCTCTCTTCTGCTGAAATGAACATGCTTCTGCTCTTCAGGGTCCATCAGCTCTGTCAGGCCCTAGCAACATTCCAGTAATAGCAGGATTGTCTCACAGTAACATCAGGTAGCTGAAGTTTCCTCAAACGGATGCTGACTAAGAATACTGCATGAACAACTGCCTGCCATGAACATCCTCCTGGCATCTGTGGTTAACACCGTGGTGCCCTGCCACATTTTCCTTCTTTCCAGGCATCTGCCGACGTAAGAGACTCTTCCGCCCCACACCACCCCGGCAGTTGCATCTTTTCCCTCTTTATCCTAACACAAAAATTCCTACTGTTCTTTTTTAAAGCAGTGGCATTAAATTCACAGCCATCAGTTGCCTCGTGCCATCCTGCAACTCTGCATGTGCTGTAACAAAGAGCAGCATAGCTCACCATGGTTAAGTATCCATTTAATTCAAGGAAAACAGCACCAATGGGTTTCAGAATCCCAGACCTATGAAAATATTTGGCATGATCTACAGTTGCAGACTGTTCAGCTCAGAATCAGAAACCTCTGGAAAAAACAATCATTCCTCTGCTCCAGGATTGAGTCACACATGGATATGGGTTCCTTCCCCTCCATGGACAAACACTGAAGTCGGCATTTCATGGCCTACAGAAGACACTCAGTGGAAGTCAGACATCTTCCTGCAACCTCATGATATGAGAGACACAACCAAAAAGATGATAGGACCAGCTTTTCCAATTGCAATCCGACCATATAAAAACCCCTGGCAGAATACAAAAAGGGAAAATACAACACAGATATTTGACAGAGTGACAAAAAGGAAAAACTGCAGAACTGTGTAGAAAAACTGGCATGCGAATAATGGAATCAAAGGGCACACGAGACAAAGTTAAGTCCTAACAGTAATGGGCATAAGGCTGTGACTTTTTTCCCCAGAGAACATGTGGAAGGGTCTCACCAGAAGGTTTTTGAACAAATTTGGACGAAGCATCAGGATATTTTGCCCTGGCTTCAAGAGATACACTTCATTTCTTATTTGTGTACTTGAAGAGCCCATGAGCACCTGATTGTTTATCCAGTGTTAAAATCAGGGAATTCTGCAGCGCTTTAACAGCCTCTTTAAAACCCTGCACTCCTGTTGTCACAAGGTCTGTGTCAGACATCATTCTCCATCGTTCTCCACTTCCAGGCCAGGCTCACTTCTGCATTCCCATTACATACACCTTGATGAGGGCAGACCTTTAACAGTTCAGATGGTTTGAAGATAGTTCAGCTGATGCATTTTCGCTCTTCATCCAGCACTTCCCCCAGTGTTTCTATAGCAAAGCAGCTTTCTTTGCTTGCCTATCTTGAGGGAAAATGAAAATTTTGGTTTCCCCTCTCTTACCCAAATAGCAGTTTCCACTGAAGGAAAGTACAGTTAATCCAGCTTTAGAAGAGGGATTTGCTGACCATTGTTTAAGCCCAGAGCTCCGCTGGCAGACACAGCAAAGACAACATTACAACATAACAGTCCAATGTCAGAAGGGGCACCACACACTGATAAGAGCCAAGTTTTCTCTTTTTGGAAGCATCTGTAGCAGTTCTGACTGGGTATCCACATGGCCTCCAAGTATTTGATGCCTGCCTAGAGTAAAATTAACCTCACTAGGAAAAGCAAGCTAAAAGTTTGCAAAGCTTTAAACAGAACTGTTCCAGTTTTGTTAAAGGAAGAATGAGATAGAAGGTTAAAAATAAATGAATAAATAAGTAAATCCAAACAAAACACCAACAACCAGAGCAGAGAGGTCAAAGATGTTACAGTGCTTTGGTGACTGAGTACTGTGCCTACTCTGGCAGTCTCCAAGTGGGGATGAAAGTCTCCCAGGCTCAGAGGTACTCCTCTCAATCTGCAAATGCAGACACCTCTGACCTGAACCAGCTGGTTCTCAACTAAACACATGGCTGAACAAAGCCCTAGGGAGAAGCACGCTGTCAAACACAACCACCCTTCAGTTAGAATCATAGAACCATAGAATAGTTAGGGTTGGAAAGGACCTTCAGACCATCCAGTTTGTGCCCCCCTGCCATGGTCAGGGACACCTCACACTAAACCATGCCACCCAAGGCCATGTCCAACCTGGTCTTGAACACCTCCAGTGATGGAGTATTCACCGCTTCCTTGGACAACCCATTCCAGTGCCTCACCACCCTCACAGTAAAGAACTTCCTCCTTATATCCAATCTAAACTTCCCCTGTTTAA
>JAOEHY010027717.1:0-42623 GCA_025447955.1 Psilopsiagon aurifrons
GTTTAGATTGGATATGAGGAAGAAATTCTTCACTGTAAGGGTGGTGAGGCACTGGAATGGGTTGCCCAGGGAAGTTGAGAATGCTCCATCCCTGGTGGTGTTCAAGGCTGGGTTGGACAGAGCCTTGGGTGGCATGGTTTAGTGTAAGGTGTCCCTGCCCACGGCAGGGGGGTTGGATCTGGATGAACTGAAGGTCCTTTGCAACCCAAACTATTCTATGATTCTATGATGTTAAACAGGAAGTACAGGCAGGAAGATGAGGTGTGTTAATAAGGTCGTAACTAAAGAGGGATATCAAAGATTTAAGACAATTCTTTCTTTTTCTTACTTTCCTCAGTTTGGATCCAAATGATCAGAAATCACTAGAAGGAATGCAGAAAATGGAGAAAGAGGAAAGTCCAACAGATGCAACCCAGGAAGAAGATGTGGATGACATGGAGGGAAGTGGAGAAGAGGGGGACTTGGAAGGCAGTGACAGTGAAGCAGCACAGTGGGCAGATCAAGAGCAGTGGTTCGGCATGCAGTAATGCCCTCTCATCCCCGCTGCTTGTCTTGGCACTTGAACGCACCACCAGGGCCATTCTTCCTTGAAGAACATAAACGATATTTTTTGCAGTAACAAAGGACTTTAGTTCTTTTCTTACCAGACTCTGGAACCATTTAACAGTTCTATGCATCTCAATACCATCAAGATTCTTGATGCTTTGTATTTATTAAGTGTAAGGGACTAACTGAATTGGAGGTTCTTTGCAACTTTCATTTCAGAAAACACCTGCTAAAACCCAAAGCATTAGAATCTGAAGTGTGTAATAAGCCTGATGAAAACAGCATTTGAATTCTGTGCAGGGCTACTTGTGCTTGATCAGTTTGTAAATACACAGTGGTTTGTACTCCTTTGTAGAAAAGGTCTTACTCTTGTTTGTGTGCTTCCATTTGGGCTGATGGTCCTGTTGCTGCCTGGAGGAGCTGTTTGGGTTAGCTGAAAGCAGCACTTTTCTCTTGCTGTGTTTGAATTAACTTGTCTGTTTGTAGGGCATTACATGTGCTGCTCAGGAGGAGTTTGGAGCACCCGGAAACTTGGACTTCCAGGACACTTTTGTAGCTGACCAATTTCTGTGTGTACAGCATTGAGCCAGTGTTGGAGAATCAACAGTTGCTTCCTCAGTCCTTCCTAAACCCTGTAATCGCTTCAGGTCTCAAGATGAGCATCTGTTTGGAAATGCAGTTTTATTTCAGGATGCCACTAAAAGGTTTCAGAGCAGTGACTCAAAGCACTTCACATTCTCTGTACAGCGCTGATGTTTAAAGTGATAGAAAAAGAGTTCATCCCTCTTTGCATTACTGTAGCAATGTTAAATTATGCAAATACATTGTCTTGGTTTTTCCATGTTTTTGTACTTCATGTTTCTGTCGGGTGATACTGGAATTCATGTATTTTCTCTCGCCTTTTGAAGCAAAGTTCTTCATATACAGATTCTCAACATCAGCACTTCCAGGGTGAGCTGCTTTGTGTAACCTAGAAACCGGTTCAGTTTTGTGGGCTGGATGTGTGGGAGGAGGGATTACTTCTGATTGCTCTTAAAGTTCTGATTTCCTTGCTTTTTACTAAACCAGGTATTTTTATATTGGCAATTTAATTCCTTTTGCATTTATTCTGTTAGCACAGGTATGCCGGAGCACACGGGCTCTCTACAAAGCTAAAGTTTTGAGTATCAGGTGGAGGAAAAGGGGAAAAACACCCTTTTCCCTACTTGTAGGTGTATGATGCAGATAAGGGTAACATCCCTCTGTGATGTGCATTGTATCAGTTAGAAAAATGGACAACCAAAAGAATAGGCAGATTACTTCTATTATAGCCTGTTTTGGAAGTATTTCAGTGTCACATCCTACAGAGGAGGAGTCTAATAGTTTATCCATGTAAAACAAGAAAAGAGCTGGGTATTTGTTCTCTCTTGGGATTTTGTGGGCTTTGCACTTCCCAAAATATCAAATGGAATTATGGTTATTTGAAGATTATATGGGAAGAAGAGGAAAGCGTGTGCTGCTGCCGCTGCCGTGGTGATTGTCGTGGCAGGAGCTGTTCCTGCTCTTTCCTTAAATATACCAAAAGGCTGCGTTTCAGTAAGAGCAAAACATGTTGCTAATTGCATTCTGGTGGGTTCTTCTTGTGAAGAATCCATTCTTGCTGTTGCTCTGTGTTGCAGTGAATAGATACCAGCTCATCACATGTCTTTCATAACAGGAAGGAATACACATGTCTCTCTTTGTTTCCTCCTCAGACTTGAGCACTCGTCAGATTGTGTTCTGCCTCTGGAAGCTGGGTAGCTTCGTCAGCTTTATAGATGTATCCCAGACCTCTGCTGTGAACGAAAGAATGGAGTTCTTGATGTTACTAAACTAAAGAAAGAACATACTTCTATGATACTTAATTTTGATGAGAGATACATGAAGTATGTGATACACATTTTGCAACCTGCTTGGCCATTCTAATGATGCCTTTAAGTAGGTCATTAATTACAGGTGGACACGACTGGCTTTAGACATTTCCAGAAGCATTCACATAGAACAGGAAATTGGGGAACAGTTCTACCAAAGCCACTCTGTAGAATCTTTGTAGATAATCTGATAATTTCCTCTTTTAGAACAGACAGGAAGCTGTACCTCCAGGTGAGTGTGCGGTAAAGAAAACATCAGGGTGCTTCTGTGTGGCAAACAAGTCCAGTATGTGTAAGGACACCTGAAGGCAGCTGTGAATAGAGCTGTGTCTTTGCCTCTTGGGTTTTCTGAGAACTTGGCTCCTTATTGCCAGTGAAAAGTTCAGTTGGATCCTGCATGATACCTCTGTTAATACCTGATGTATTGGGGTAGTGCAGCTGATAGTTGTATAGTAGTGACTGTAAGGAACTGTAAGGTGCCATACATGCTGAGTGCATCATATAGATACATTTAGCACTAGCTTCAGAATTCTAGAGGGATTCCTCTTTCCTATTAATGAACCTTCATTAGCGCTCTAAGTTTAGAATGTGATCTCTGGTTTTGCAGAGATCTTATTACCCTCAAGTTCAGTTCCTGGTGCTGTAGTTCAGGGAATAGAGCAATTAGCTCATAGTAAGCAGCTGACCTCATTCTGTTTCTTAATTGTGCTGTGCACCATAGAAGATCATAAGGCCAAAAAATGGGAGTTCAGACTGTGTCAAGTTGTGATGTAAGCTCCACAGCGTGAAGCAATCCATAGGTGAGGCAAGAAAGCCTCAACATATGGGGGTTGTAGTGTATGGGGTTGGCCTGTGAGCAAGTGCTGGCCTTGGGCTGGATAAGGATAAAGCACCTGTGATTGCTTGAAATCCATGGATTTAAATCACAGGTATCATTACTAAGTTTGAATTCTTTCCTATTCTGCCATAGGAAAGATACAGAAATGATGGAAAGGAACTGAGTTGTTTCAAACCTTAAATCCATTCAGGTGAGGGCTAAAAGACTGAGTTTACCAGAGCCTCAAAGCAGCACATGCTCATGATGTGGCATGGAATTACCTAAAGAACGCAGGGTCTGTAGCAAGCGATGTGCTCATGCTTTGTAATGTGCTGCTGACACCTGAAATACTGGCAGGATTTCTAATCCCGATGTCCAGAGCTTGGGTGAAGCAGAGCTCATAGACAGAACTGAGGACCGCTGGCCAGTAATTAATGTTTTCTGCCTAATTGAGGTGGGTTTTCCTTTTCTGTTACTGCTTATTATAGAGAGGTGTTTGATTAACGAGGACTTGGTTTTATTCCTTTCAGTAACTGTGTTCCTTATTAGGCCTCTCTTTGTGTGGCGATTTTCCCTCGCTTTTCAGGAGCTCAGTGATGTGGAAATGAATCTATCCAGGGTAGAAGCAGGGAGCATTTCTTATTCAGCAAACCTTATTTCCTCACTTAGATCTCAGCTGTATGAAACTCCCAAAGGCTGTGCCTGCTGTTGCGATTTCAAGGTACACAACTATACCATAACCAAATATAAACCCCCAGATCTAAGGCCTTTAATGATTGGCAGAAGTGAACTACTTACGTTGGCAGTTGATCCAAGAACTTGGGTTTGATGTGGCAGCACAAAAGGGCTGAGTGCTGTGCTAGGGAGGTGGTATGTTGCCCTGTGCTTTGCTGAAAAGGCCATTTAGATGCCAGCTCCTTCCCTGAACTATTTGGCTATTAGAAAATTCCCTGAATTTTTGTTGTTCCTGCTTTTTTCCTAATGTTTAGTCTATAATACATGATGTTATTCTTTGACGTGCAGTATGGATGAGTTGAAGCTGGGAACTTGGCATCATTGCCTTGGAATACTAAAGTTTTCCAGCACGATGATATCAGCAGAGCAAGAGCAGCATCTGTGGCCACACATTTTGCTTACGGTGGTCTGAGTAAGCTGCATCCGTATGGGTGCTCAGATGAATGTTTGTCTATCAGGAAGCCAGTAAAGAAGCTGCACTCTGTGACCAAGGGGCTTCTTTTGCCTTGTCAAACTTGATGGGGTCCCTCAGTTGTTTTCCTTACTGAGATCCATACGTTTGTATGGATTGAATTGTCCACCTGGTAGTCCCAGGTGGCCTGGAATGCAGGGACCTGTTTAACACAGGGAAGGCCTGGCTTTACTAGCCTAAGTTCTAGCTGCCCTGAGTAGATACTGGATTCTGGTGTTGCTGCTGGCTGTTACATGGGGAGGAATGGGGTTCGAAGGCAGACTTCACCTTACCTCAGCTTTCCAGGACAGCTTTTAGTAGGCAGGAAAGGAGATGGTGGCTCCTTTTGGTGTCTGCTCTGCAGAGGTAATGTCACACTGGGACATGGCCGGTGCGGTAAGGCTGGAGGTCAAGTGTTTGCTCCCCTCATGAAATCTTGGCAGTTTGCAGGACCTCCCACCCAGTAACACTGGAAATACTTGAGGTTCTGCAAAAGGGACTTAACCCTTCCTGTGCTATGCTTAGATTCTGGCTTTTGTTCCTGCTGCCCCTGGTGCCTGGGAAGGGTGATTAGGAAACAGGTATCGTCTCCTTTCATACTGTGATTTATCATCCGTGCCTGAAATTCCAAGGCTTTACACAGTGGAAGGAAGCACATCCATCATCTGGCTGTAAATAGGTGTAGAGACGTTTAGAACTTGCCACGGGATTCCTTACGTAAGGGACCACGCTGCCATGTGCACATCCACTGCACGCAGGGAGGAGCTGCCTGTTGCAAGCGGGACTTGGCCCCTTCCTAACCTCAGTGTGGTCCTAGTGCCAACTCAGTGACGATTGCTTTTGCACTATTAGCAACAGGGAAAGGGAAACCGAGTAGCTTGGTGCGATGCTGCCAGTGGGGCTTTCACCGAGATGAAAGTGTCTTGGTGAAGACTTGAAAGCCTGTCATGCAGCTGTGAGGAGAGCTCTTAATCCCTTTAGGATTTCAGCTCAGAGCATCAGCAGCTCTGTTTTGTGAAAGGCTGGATGCTGTTGGTCTTTCAGTGTACGTCTGTCAGCCTAAAGCACTTCTGGGTTAGGTAGAGACCTCCCTAAGGAGCATCTAGAACCTGGTTAGATGGAGGGAAGAGTGAATGTTGAGCTGGTCTCACCAGGGCAGCTCCACGTTCCCCACCAGCCACTGGCAGCAGCAGTGGTTTAGTTCTCTGGTTTAGTTGCGTGTGCTGATGCAGATCTGGTGCTGTGCAGTGCACACATTCATTCCTCAGGTCCGTTTTGGCACATCACATACAGCTTTTCGCTGGCTTATTGCAAACTCTGGTTGACACGATGCTAGGATGTGGGTAGAAACATCACTGGGGTTGCTTGGGGAGGTTCTGTAGCTCCGGGAGGTAGAGGGCTTGATAAAGCAGGTTCTGGGTGCTTTGGAAACTTGGCCTTGGTTTCTGACAGGCCACCTGCAGCGTGCCTTGTTCGGCAGAGTGGAGATTGAGTCGGTGCTACAGCAGTTTCCTTCTGTTCTTGTTACCTTGATCTGTGAGAGGTTTGGATGCTGTGAATACAAGAAGTGTGGGGTTTGGGAAGCAGCTCATCACGAGCCCGTGCTCTCTGGTTGAGGTTGAAACCTCCACCACCTGATCACAGGTTGGTGGCTGTGGCTTTGGTCTGTGCCATCAGTTCCCTGAAGGTATAAAGCCTGCGGTGGGATGTGCCAAGAAGCTGGCAGTGCCCATAAACCAGAGGCTGAGTTTTATAAAGCTGCAGGGTTTGGTACCCAGAACTTCGAGGCAGAGGTGAACTGTGTCCACAGCAAAGCGCCCGCTGCAGAGGGCTGGAATTGCTGTTGGCAGTCAGATGATGGGTATCTGGCAGGAATCCCTGGAGAGCTGAATAGCTCCACCATGAATCGTTGTTGGCACTGCAACCTCGAGTCAGCCGGGCTGCAGTGAGGAAGGGAAAGGACACATTCGATGAGTGAAGGGGTGATGGGAGCTTGTTTGCCCACTGCGGGTTAGTCTCAAGTCATGTTTAAGTTTGTACTTAAGTCGTGGTGAAGGGCAGTGACAGCAGAAAACTCATTTAAGTCATGACTTCTGCCAGGGGTGCCCATGCAGCGCAGCAGCAAGCACGGGATCACAGCGCTCAGTGTTTTGCAGTCACGGTACGCTGGAGCTGCATGACTCGGGTGGGATGGTGCGAGCTGGCTGCAGCTCGAGTGCTGGGAGCTGCTGTTGGCTTCTTTCCCCAGCAGTGCAGCAGTGTTCCTTGCCTGACACTGTAGGGAAAGTTGACTCTGCCACCTGCATAAGTGGCAGCCTTGGCTTTCCTCTCTTGCTTCCTAATGAAAGCAAAGCTGGAGGGGACAAGGGTGATACCAGAGCAGTGCTTTAGTCACTGAGCTCAGGTGCCTGTGTAGTGTTAATGGGATGGTCCAGCCTTCGGGGGGCCCAGCGGGGGCCGTTTGCTGATGACAGGCTATAAATACATTGGGAAGAGCTGCCGCTATAGATAAGAGCGGAGTGCTGAACCCAGTTCTGACAGCCTCAGCCCAGAGGTGAGGAGCAGAGCTGAGCACTACCATAGTAGGAAGCGGGCAGAAGCACTAACGCATCCTCCACCTTCCTTTAGGGCAGCTCAACAACGGAATTCAACCCTTGCATTTTTAAACGTCACACTGTTGTGGTTGAAGGGGCTCACACACATCACCTCATTTAGATAATGCTGTTTGCTGCGGGGTAAGAGGCATGACACTGAAGTTAAAGCACATCACTGCAGTTACTTGAGTTGTGTGTTTAGAGAAGCTCCCTTGCCTCTTACTCCAAACTAAGTTTGGGAACTTAGAGACTCCTCCCATGTGAGCTGGTGGCAGAAGAGCCCGTTTTGGAAAACAGCGGTGTAGAAGTACTCCTAGTAGGTTCCTCATGGTGTGCACTGTAGCAAACACTTTTGGTTCATCTTCCTTTTGCCTAAAGAAGGGTGAAGAGACTGACCAACTGCTTCATGCTGGGGCAATTTAGAAGATAGAAAAGGACAAAAAAGTGAAGATGGAGTTGGGAAAGAATCGTTTATTTTGAGTTTCTCAGAGGGATTTTACAAACAATGGAGCAGTTTAAAAAAATTGAGTGATCAAAGTACTTGACAGTGTCCCTTAAACACACACACAAGCCCCTGGACAGAGGAAATCACACCAGCGAGGAGGTCAATACTGCCGGAAGAGCAGCTGGCATCTGCATAGTTCTAGGAGGAAAGATTGCAATGGTGTTGGTGCTATAGTGAGTGTCATCCTGGCCTTAATATAAGAGAGCGCTGAAGTATGAACAAATGTACCTGCAGAAAACAAAGTGCATAAAATAACACGCAAAGTACGTATGGTAGAAGAGATTTATTTACCTGATACAAATGAAACCGGGTGTGATGCTTCTTACTGTCAGCATGGAAAGAGACAACTGATCTTATTTACAGCTTCTAAAGGTCGCACATGCAGTTGTGGTCACTGGTTAAAGGCGGCTGTTGCTGTTTCAGATAAATGCATCACGATAGTTTGTATTGCACCAACATCTGTCTTACTGCCTTAGATTTAAATAAGTTACATTACAGTGCAAAAGAGGTCCATTTGCACACATGAGAGAAAAAAAAGCGCCAAAGTTCTGAACTGGAGGCTTATGGTTTAACATTCAGCTGTAAGTTATTTCCCAATGGATTTTATAAATAGGATAGCATTGTACATAAGCTGTTCTAGAGTAGTACGGTTGGGATGATACAATACAGAGAAAGATTTGGCTACGACCGAAGGCATGCATTATTCTGATATTGTACATTGTATAAACTGACATTTTACATACAGAAATATGGGAAAATTGGCTGACAGCTCCAAAATTCCTTGTTCAAGGAGAACCCAACTCTTCTCCATGCAGCACAGAACCCAAACTTCTCTGGAGACAGAGTTTTCCATTCGGTATGCTAGATATTGCACGGTTGTACATCTGTAATAATGAAGTCCTAATGGTACCACACATTTCTTCCACAGAGAAACACAATGAGTTTTGTTTTAGGGAAAGCAAAGAATCTTTACACAATACATGCAGAAGGTTTGGTAGATGTGTTGCTAAAAACACATGCACGCAACAAAACAACCTTACATTTCTGCAAAATTGTTTAGGAAGCGATTACTCCAGTATTGCTGAAAAGGAAAGAAAGAAAAGGCATCAGTTAATGAAAGGATGAATGCTCAGGATCATCATACAAGACTAAGATCAACAGTGACAGAAGAAAGAATGTTAAGTTTGATAACTGGCTGCCCTGGCATTGGAGGGACACTCTCAGGTTACTTTGTTCTTAAAGCCCAGAACTCTGGATTATGGCTCAGCAGGGCTGAGTGCAGCAGAGCTCCCTTTCTCATCAGCAAAGCCAGTGCTTTCTAGATAAGACCTCAGTGAAACAGAATTAAGACATGTTTAGACAGCTTTTGCCTTTCTCTGCCTGACCAATGGCAACAGACAAGCATCGCTTCCCTGCAATTTGTCCTTTTGAGTTCTATGCTACAAAGTTTGAGCTCAAGTTCTTAAGAACTTTAAAGGGTCGTTTACTGTTCAAGGCGTTATATCCAAGCTTGGCCCCAAAGTGACCTAACAATGTCCCTTTTCCAAGTAATGCAGCTTATTCTGGGAAGCAGTAGGAAAGCTTTGAAGAAGTCATTAAACTACACGGATTAATGTGTAGGCAAAGGGTAGAGTACAATGTAATAAAGCTACTACTGCACTTTACCCCAAGTACAGCGTACGGTTAGCCTTGCGACTAGGAGAGAAGAGTATTCTGATTGCCTACAACTTGATGGTGGCTCTCCAAAACCCTGCGCAACACTACGCAATTTAGGCTCTCCTGCTAAGATTTGGGAATGCATATTAATGTAATTAAGGATGTAATTAGCAGAGATTAGGGAAACAGTTAATGGTTAGAAGTGCAAAAAAAGTAAACAAGACAGGTGCAAGAGACAGACAGCTTTGGAGCAGTTTTACCTCCCTTCATCTCAGCAAATTCAACCATCTTTAAGCTGTTTAACAGGTATATTGTGTGCATCAGCTGTGTTCTTGGAACAGAGACAGAGGACTGCTGTACTGCATTCTATCATCCCATTAAAAACCCATTTTCTTTCACCTGCCCTTCCCTAAAATAGCCTCCCTACAAACATAAGCCTGGTAGCATTCTGACAAACCCATATATATTTTCCTGCAGCCTCTTTCATCCTTATTTATTTGCAATAATGCTTTAGGGAACCAAGTGTGAACTATTTTTATTGCTTGGAAGGCAGCAAATGGAGCCGCTCATTGCGTAGCTCACAAACAGCGCTTTCAATCACGTTTGAATGCAGAGGGCCTGAGGCACTATAAAGATAAAAACCCATCTAAAATTGCCTGCCAGCAGCTGCCTGACCTTTTTCTTTGCTCTGCACCAGGCTACAGAACAGAGTTCAGGAGGAGCTGCTCTCATACCAAACCCTGCTGGTTTCCCAGCATAAGCTGGTATCCTTCCTGGCGTTCCTAGCATAAGGTAGCATCAATGCCATGATTGATACTATCCTTACACACCTCTCACACTAGAAAATAAGTGGTGATATGTGAGGACACTAAGGAATCCCAAAGACAGTGGAGATGGAAAAGCTCAGTGTGATGAGGGCAAAGGGAAACAGAAGGTATAAAGCTGTGTTCTAAAAGATGGGCCAAGAGATGAGGTCTGGGTAACTTTTGAGTTATGTCTGCTTAAATGAGTGCTTCCATTGATATAGTCACAGGGTTAACACGTTCTATTTCCATCCCCAGATGACCCTAGTGCAGCGAGGAGGTTGGAGAGGAGATGTGTAGGGAACAAAGAAACTGAGAGCTTCAACTCCAAGACATTGGTGAGTCAGTCTGTTCTAAATGGAAAAGAACCCGCTTCCTGGCTTCTTCAGATGAAAGGACTGACAGCAAAGGACTGATCTGCAGGATCTACGCCATCAAGAATCAGCATTTTAGCGCACACATTTTCTTGCAGTGCATTACTAACCTTGCACTGGTTTGCTGTGGTTTCTGTAACTGAGAAGCACTGCCTCGTGCTATTCCCATGCCAGAAGCACACACAAGAACCTCCCACAGCCTCCTCAGCTGAGAAGGGTTAAGACCGGACCCACAGCCCCAAGATGCCAAACAAGGAAGCTTCCAGCAAATGCTGAGTTCACTGCCTAAGAGGAAGCTCACGGTAAGGCCTTAACACTTGGCCAGTCCAGACCACACAAGGCTGTTACTTACTATGTAGTGGCAGCACTTGGAACGCAGAAACATTGAAAGCACAGCAACAGCTACCACTGAACCCGACGTAAGTGCTGATCTTGAGGAACCCTATTGCTCCATTTCTACAGGAACACTGGGACAGCAAGACTGGGAGAAGTAAGAGCCAGACAGAGTAGATGACAAGTGCTCTTCAGGAGCCCCTTATAAAACCTGACTGTTCCCATATAACCTCAGGAGCCTATAGGATAAATGCCACTTCATTCAGCCAGCTATCATCTAGCCTTCAAAGGCAAACTCCAAGGAACACAAGATCCTAACAGAAGCACTCACAAGACAGGAGAAATGAGCAAGCTCTCAGATATCCACATGGATATAATCCATGACACAAGCAGCAAGATTCATCTTCAACACAGAACTCCAATAAAGAAGTTGAAGACTGAATTCTACCATCAACAGTCATTTTCCTCTTCAGCATCTTAGCGACAGAGGAAAAGGGGTTGTAGAGCAGGACTATTTGGCATAATACACAGGGATAGGATTGTACAAGCATGGTGACAGGAAGATGGATGGCTTTATAAAGCTCTGGAGGCTCACAAACCAGTGTTCAAGGAGTTTGTGACCTGCCTGCCCTGGAAAATGTTCATCAATAACACTGGGAGCACACAGAACTAACTTGCTAACGTTTGTTCCCAACAAATCACATACTTGTGATTTAGAATTCTTTGAGATCAAAATAGGTACATGACCTACTATTTTCTTGTTGCAAGAAACAGGGACAAGTCTCATACTGTGCATTTATTATCAATACAGGCAGTGGCTGGTGCTGGCCATTGGTTCTGTGGTATGCCAAAAAGACACATTCTTCCACACTAAAGAAGGCCTTCAACAGGATTGAAATGCTTACAATTTGGCAACACACCTGCATCAGTAGGTCCAGCTCCTCTGAGTCACTTCAGCATCAACTTAAACAAGTCAAAGTCTCTATAAACAGTGCGTATTCACAATGCAGCTGAATTTCAGATAGGGCCTGTGTATTTTGAGGTTAGTATCTCTGTATTTGAAAGATTGAAACCTAGAGAATTATCTGTGCTCACTGGATTCCAGCTGGCATGGATGGAACATAGCTTTTAACTACCATTTTCCTCTATGAGGAATCAGAAAGCTGTTTGAATGTGGTTATTGAAGCAGATGAGCCAGCACAAGATAACACAGCACCTGCTACTCTACAAAGACATAATGACCCCAGTCTGATTCTCAGAGACTCTCCTGTTAAGCTGAGACTGCTCTTTTGTCTTTTCAGATGACCACTGTACAAAGTGTTCCCACTCATGGGAAATAAGCTGGTTTTGCAAAGAGAAGTGGCTGCACTTTGAGCACTGCAGACAGCAGAGAGTAAAGGAGGGTACAGTCAGCCCAGAGGGGCATCCCCTACACTTCAGAGCAGGAAAAAGCTTTGGAGTAAACCAGCACCTGACCACAAGTACCAGAGTGTTTTGGACACTGAACATACACATTAACAGCTGTCAGTGTCTTAAGTTACAGATTTGTCCAGTATTATTTCAAACTTAAGACCGAAAGCTGTAAGATCTTGGGGCACTGAGGCTCCTGGGTGCTACAAAACAAGACCCTAAAATACACTAAACCCAAACGCAAACACTTTGCCTTTGGAATCAGTTATTTTTGAGCTTCAGAGCACAAAACAAGAGTCTGAAGTGGTGATAATAATGTAGCACAGCAGAGTTTGACAAAACACAGCATGGGAATGAAGGAAATTACTATTTATTCTTCAACACGTATACAGCATATGCTATTTTACAGCAAGTCACCACCGGCATGGTGAAATGGAAAAGAAATACTCACTTTAGTCGATGAGAGTTGGAAGGCATTGGAGAAAAACACCACAGTTAGGACTGTTAATGACTTACACGTTGTTGATACAGGACTGAATTTGAGAACATGCTTTAACATTTACCGTCATAATGAAGGTGGTTAGTGCCACATTAAAATAAAAATAGTTCTATACAATATGTTCAATTTGGTCATGTGCTATTTACAGATTTTACAAAACACACACACGAGCTTTGTTACTTCAAGTCAGGCTAACAACAGGCCAGCAGAGTAACTCCATGTATACAACTGATCATTAGCGCCCTGAAGTGTAGGCAAATCCAATTTCTAGCTATGCAGTGCAAGTTAATTTTCCAGGTCTCATTAAAAGTTGTGATCTTAAGGGGGGGGGAGAAAAAAGAAAGGATCTGACACAGGTAAATAAAGTATTAAAACCCAACGTAACCCCTCTTTTGAATTAAAACAGACTGTGGTTGTTAAAAAGGCCTGGTTTAGATTTAGGTAGACAGAAGTAGCCCTCCCTATCCCTGCTTAATGGGCAACACTGGCAAAATAAGGTCCGTTACAATAAAATACAATAGACAAATAAATAATCTTAGGAAAAAACAACCCTATGTGTGTGGAGAGGATGGAAGAACCCCGCAGGCTGCGCCTGGAATGGTGTTTTCTGCACGAGCAAGATTAGGCATACCTCATACAGAAAGTGGTGTAAACAAGGACAGTCAAGAACCAAGAGTGAGGGGAGAGGGGGAGAACCGAGAAGAAATCCTGACCGAGGTAGCAGCAACTCTCTACCCAGCGCAGAAAGTTCTGCTTTGGAAGAAAACCTGACTTTATGACAACTTAAGTTTGGATGATCATGCAGAAGACAAACAGTTACATGCTTGTTTAGTTTAAAGACGACACACATTCATTCCCTAAAATCTGCTGCCAATTTAGTTTGATAGTGTCCGCTGGCTCAAACAACATCACCTCTTTTGTTTTTTGTACACAATGAATAGACTATTGAACAGAACACTGTACATGCTTTCATCTACAAAAAAATATTTGCATAAAATAGTGTTAGTTCTCTGTACATGTCAATGGACACTCGAACTGTGTATAAAAGAGGAATATATTGCCCCCACTGAAGTCAGAAAAAGCAAACAAACAAACAAAATCTAGATTATGAAACCTCCATCACCGGCAAATATGTTCATGTGAAAATTCAGCAGAAATAGACAGTTGCTCTAAACAATAAAAAAATTAAGTTAAACTTTTTCTCTTTGAATGTAAAACTTGTCATCATGTCAGTCAAGACCAAAACATATCACTAAAGTTAGTGTCTGTGCTGTAAAGCCAGATAACCAAGGGCATAGTAATGAACACAAACGGCCAGGAAACTCCTTCGGTGCATGCTGACAAAGAACACTCTTTGGTGGCAGGCCGCACACTATCTTTACCAGGTTCCAGGTAGTTACGGGCCACATATTTAAGTGTTTCATCCAGCAGAATGACAGGAAGGGAGATTTTCAATACCATCAGCCATTGTGTCACGTTCAGAGGTGTGATCTGGAAGATAATCTGAAAGGGAAGCCAAGCATTATGTCTGTTCTCCCATCTCCATCCCTCGCCTTAAGCTGTAGACAAGTTCTTGCTTTGTCCCCAAGATCAGGGATGGGTGTAAGACACAGGCACTTACTGGCAGAGGTTCCACATAAAGGATAAGGAAGTGGAGTGACATGGACAAGCAAATGGCGCCCACCAGCCAGATGTTCTCCCATGGGGGCATCCGCATCAAGGACTGGTTTTCTGATAGACTGCAATAGAAACATGGTACAGGCGTGTCCATAACACACCAACAGGAAATACAATACATCAGAACACTACATGGAAAGTAAAGCAGCACGGCAAGTCACAGTTATCCCAGTCATGAAAGAAAGAAAGAAAGATGGTTTACAGATATGTTGCAACTTTAAGCTCCCTTCGAAAGCCGCTTAGCAAAGCAGACCTAGTTCAGCCTCACATTTGTTTCCTAAAGCTTTTATGTTCCCCTCATTCCTGATCTAGTTTATGTTTTTCACTATGACACTGACATCCTTTCCATAAGGGGGATAAGGGAAAGATGGGCATAGAAACGTATGACAGAACTCTCCCCAGTTTACTGTATGCCTGGGGACCTATTGCACCCACTTCTGAAGTTCACTTCAAGACTGGCTATACAGAGGGCCAAAGACTTGCATCCTCTTAATGCCTGCCCTTTCCTTCTGCTCTTCAGACTCCATCTGCGTTTAGGCTATACTGTATTAAAGGCCACGATCCAGAACATCAGATGTAGAGCAACATCCCAGTATGTAGGGCTACCTCAGTAACTTTAAAGTATTTAAAGTTTATTTGTTTTTAAATTAACTGACCTCTAAGCTATTTGAAGAAAAATACCCTTGACATTGTGCCATTTAGTGGTTTCCATTTATAATCTAATATTAATTGGCTAAACCCACACTCCCTTAGGGAAGGAGAAACTATTTTCCATATCTTCAGCATTCTTATTTTAGTTCTCCTTGATATCACTTTATACCAACATAGGAGGGATAATCTGATTGATTAAGCTTAGATTAGAAATAATGGAAAATATTTCAGTTGCTCACGCTTAGTAAAATACCAGAGTGAATTGGCAGACTTAAAAATATACCTTATGATAACAGATCTCAAGTGTTACCCCAGAGAGTCATTTTGTTTGCACTACAGGATTCAGAAAGGAAATGTGACTCATTCTTCATTAGCTGAGCTGTCCATAGGCTACCAATCAAACTGCACAAAAAGCAGGATTTTAGATCAGCTGCGCAGAAGCTTTGCTCTGCCACTTGGACATACAAACCTGTTGAGAGCATTGCACATCTCTATGGTGACAAGTACGGAAAGAGCCATCGTCATTGGATAGGGAGACTCAAAAACCACACAGTCGACACCGAAGAAGTCTGGATTGTCCTCTTTGCACTGCAGAAAATGGCTCTAGAACAGAAGAATGGGAACTCACTTTCCCATCTTATTGACTTGTCTCATGATATAAACTTCTGTAACCTACTGTTTTTCCACAATCATTTCAATAACCAGTATGTAAAGAAGCATGTACCTCCCCTCTCCCCCCCACCAAAGATATTAAACAGAGCAAATACCAGCTGGTAGAAGGAAACTCTTGGACCACCATCAGCAGCAATAAACCACCAAGCAGCAGCACCCACTGTGGCAGCACCAACATAGCCTTCAAGAAAGCAAAGTGCTTTTATCAGTATTGTGAACTGTGTCAGAGAGATCTCCTTTGCCGCACTTGAACTGCTACCTCAAGACCTCCAGTACTGCAAAAGAAATAGACTGTAATTCATCTATTGTAACTCATCTATCTCCTGTGGAAGAAATCTGTTCCACCAGTTGTAAACTACATAACCATTAAATACTCTCCTAGTATCTGTTTATGGAAGCTGACAGCTAGAACAGTTAAGGCAAACAAGAACAGCACTTGGGAGTAATCAACCTGCAGTTTTTCTTCCTTCCTCTCAGAACTCAACATGTCTGTACTTACACCAACTAACACTCAGATTTACTTTAAGATCTATCAAATCAGTTAGGAAAATTAAGGTCACAACTTCTGGCCTGAAGAGAGGGTGCAATAAATATCCACATTGATACTTATTCTAGCTTTAGAGTACCATGACTGTATTTAAGGTATAAATCTACATCCACAAATTGATACTCCTTTATTTTCCCCCATTACAGCCAGGCCAGCAAACCTGTGTTCTGCTTCAACACAGAAATGACAGTTCTCATTTTCAGCTTTAGGTGTAGGTCTATGTAAGACCTCGACAGCTAATGCAGATACGCATTCACTAGCAGCTAGTCTTGGTTGTTTGCTCCCAATCCTACAACATGCTTGTCTTCCTAAGACTGATTTCAGCATGCACGGAGATCAGACAAACTGCTTTCAAGTGGATCTCAAAAAAACCCCACAAAACCTGCCTAAATTTACTTAAGAAAAAGGCTATTACTACTTACATCCAATAGCTAGGTAACGGAAGAAGAGCCATCCACTGATCAGTGGCTCTTTAGGGTTGCGTGGTGGCTTATTCATGATATCAAGATCAGGAGGATTAAAGCCCAGAGCAGTAGCAGGGAGACCATCCGTCACAAGGTTTACCCATAACAGTTGGACAGGAATTAGAGCTTCAGGAAAGCCCAGGGCAGCAGTCAAGAAGATACTATAAAAAAACCCACCAGTTACAAGCTTATTCTTGTGCCAGTAAAGAACTACTTTTAATTCTTAAACCTAAGCCTGTAGCATCACTTCTCTCAAATAGAGTTAGCTATTTAATACCGCAAGCTGAATATTCACATTCAGAAAACTAAAAACCTAACAGCATTTTAGCTCAAGTGACTAAGCTTCATTTATCTACATTACTGCCAGTCCCTGCAAACATTTAATGAGCATGTAACTTTCATGGCTCTGAGCCTGTGTGAATAAATAGAACAGAAACAGAGGCTGCAGCAAAAGCCATAGGAAGGACAGCTTTGAAGTTTACAAGAAATAAGGCAAGACAATCACTGTGTTACATCTCCACTCTGGGATGTAAGAAAGTATGCTTTGATATAAACAACTACTAGGAGATCAGTATTTACATTCTGTTACCAGAAATGCATTCTATGGCATTGGGTCACTACTCCTTCCAAAGACACATTCCTCTGTAACTTGAGGTTAAACAAATATCTATGTTATATCTCTAAGTTAACTGAAATGCCAATCTTCTAATTTTTAAGGTTTTTATTCTCCTATTTCAGAATATTACTCCAATCATAGAAATAATTCTGAAGCATTTGGCCACTAACCGAACTAGAGCATTATATGCAATGGCAATCTTTTGTTATATGCTAAAAGTCTCCAGTCAAAACTAGGCTGGAAGTACACAGGCTTCCACACAATCACAACGATCAATGACCTGGAGAACCTGTTTCTCTGGTTTTAGTGAGAAATAGAGCCCATCATCACTACTGTAGGTCAAACAAAAACATTTCAAACCTACCAAACAACTTCTCCAACATTGGAGGAGATCAGGTAACGGATGAACTGCTTCATGTTGTTATAAATGGCACGTCCCTCTTCCACGGCAGCTACAATGGTCGAGAAATTGTCATCTGCTAAAACCATTTCAGAAGCAGTTTTAGCCACTGCAGTACCAGAGCCCATAGCAATTCCAATTTCTGCTTTCTTCAATGCAGGGGCATCATTGACACCATCACCAGTCTAGAACAAGAATTTAAAGTTGAGAGAAGAAATAAGGTGGGCACTTACATACAAGACCAGAGAGGAATTTTGCACTGGCTATGGCTCTGAACCTTTAAAAATCACTTAAATGCAGAACTATTCTGAGGCTTTAAGTTCAGGGAAAACATAAACCCAAGTGTTTTCCAATGTGAAAGACTGGTTTGAAAAGACATAATTTGGGTGCAGTGTGTGCCTTACAAAAAGGGCTCAATCACTTACCATAGCTGTAATCTCATCAAAAGACTGAAGAAACTCCACAATTTTGGATTTGTGGGAAGGCTCTACACGAGCAAAGCAACGGGCATGGTGGCAAGCATCTCTCTGGGCAGCAAGTGAGAGCTCATCAAACTCACGACCAGTAAAGGCCTTTGTAGAAACATCTTCATCTTCTACAAAGATACCGATGCGACGGCAAATAGCCACTGCTGTGCCTTTGTTATCACCAGTAATCATGATAACTCTAATGCCAGCTTGTTTGCACAGCTTTATAGATGAAGCTACTTCAATTCTTGGGGGATCCAGCATACCCACGCAGCCAACAAAGGTCAAGTTGGTCTGAAACAAGAGAGCACCAAATTTTAGTAGACTTCTCATCTGACAGCAGTGAAACAATCATTTTGCTTGCTAAGCATCTTCTCAGTGTAGTAATGTTTGTTTTCACTCCTCATCCACAATATTCTGTGGTTCTGCCTCAAGCAATTAAGACAGAGGTCTATGTCATCCTGCCATTTGGTCAAAACCAGCGTATTATGAATGATATTCCTGCTCTTACGTCTTCCCCTCCTCCTGAGAGGGCTACTTCACAGATGTTCCCTGTTTCACCATTCTGAGAGTACTTCAGCTCTGACACGGGATTCAGACAAGCTGGAGAAGAACTGAGAAGTAACAGATCTATACACACATTAAGAGAAGATAAATAAGAACTGAATGCTTTTGGAATAACAATGCTGCATGGTACCATCTGCACGATGAACATACGGGATAACAGTTAATTCTCAGAGCACAGCCACACCTCAAAGTGGGATCCTACCTTTGCAAACATATCTTGCTTCAAACACACTTCTATTTTTGAAAGGTGCTCTAATTGTCAGCCTTGCAAACTCAACCTGCAAGCAGCCAAGCCTCTCTTTTTTTGTAATCAGTGCCAGGAGCACAGAGCACAAGCCAAAAGCTCTCACGTAACTCTTGTCATTCCCTCCCCTTTAAATCCTAGATACAGATTTCATTGGAAAATTACAGAACAGCTAAGATGATTATCATGGACCACGCTTTTGCAGCTGACAGTATGGAGGCAGGGAAGTGAGCTTAACTCTCAGAGCACAAAATGACAACTATGTTTCATTACAAAATACCCAGAGGTTTTGCAGTTGAGCAAAATCAAACTGAAACCCAGAAAAGCTGAAGCCACAATGCAATTTGTGCAATATTTTCAGAGTTTAAGGTGTTCTGATCCTGAGGACCTTATTTATGCACATAAAATAATCCAATTTGCAGCTAGCTGTTTAACTGCATCAAGGAAACAGTTTCTTCAAAGATGCATACAGTCAGGTATCAAACTGAGCATTCCCTTAACACAAATGGCTAACTATTGCCTCTGACATCAAAAATAAAGAGAAAACTCTCAGATGTAACTTCCTCAAGAAGTAATCAGACATAAGGAGTCCCCATTCTTCAGTTTGACAGAAAGAGCACTATTAAAAGGATATTTTACTAAACTTACCTCATAGTTAATGAAATTTGAGGAGTCCTCAAGATTCATTTCCTCTTTTTTGGGCGGACTGTCATGGGTAGCCAGAGCCAAGCAACGCAACGTGTCTCTACCAGTTCCCCATTCTCTAATAACAGACATTATTTTCTGCTTAATTCCCGAGGTTAATGGTACTTTAGCATTTCCAACACGGACGTGTGTGCATCTGTCAATTACACCTTCAGGAGCACCCTGCAGAGGCAAAAAACCCCAGTATTTAGCTTAATAAATCCCTTTCCATTACAACATCTGCTCAAATTACCAAGTCCTTGCTTCACCTTCAAGCTGCAGTTGTGCCTAGTTTAGTATTGCGCTACCTCTGCAGCCATTCCATTAACTACACTTTCCTATGTGGGGAACCGACCTTAACAAACATCTTGCTCATGGACGTGCGGCTTGGTTTGTTCGGCGTGCAATAGACAGACATGGATTTTCTGTCTCTTGAGAATTCCAAAGTGAATTCTTTCTTCATCAGTTGTTTTATCACCTTATAAAGAAAACAATGCATAAAAGTGCAATTAGGTAATATTACAAAACTTATTCCCCAATGAATTCTAGATAAAAGAAAAGAGTACTGACCGAGTTGCAAGCATTTGCACGTTCAATCCTAGAAAGCCCTTTCAAGTCTGTGTCAAACACATTCATCTTTTCAACCAGACAGGTAAGTGCTGTTTCTGTGGCTTCACCAACCTTTTCATATACTCCTTTAGCCTTTAGTTAAGACAAAGCAAACAAAAACACAAGAGTTGACTTTAAACCTCACTTGGAACCTACCAGGCAAATGCTCAAGTTTCACAATGGAAAAAAAAAGCTTATCAAGTCTTACAATGGTTTATGTACAACCAAAAAATACCCTATTTTTAAAAAGCAGTTTTGGTGAGTATGATCTGTTGGAAGCTTCAGGCCTTTGCTCTCAAGTGAAGGCTTCTCAAGGCAAGCAGAGAAGGATGTCAGTACTTCATCATCAAGCATTTAAGTCATTATAAGATATGGCAAACTTAAAAAGACAAGGCAAAGCAAGAAAGCAGCAGTGCATTCTACACACCAGGAGACCTCTACGTTTCATATTACACGTGCTGCCTGGCTTTCATTTTCTCAGGGTTCAAACAAGTCGTTCCCAGAATTAACACTTAAGAGGTCCTAAATACTCTCCCTCTTGACTAGAAGGGGATTTACCACTGAAACGTATTACACAGACAGATGAGAATGAACATTTATCCTTCTCACACTCTCCTCTGTTCTAGGATATGTACTTACTTCATTGTAATCCAAAGAGGAATCATTACAGAGGGCACAGATCGTTGCAAGTTCCACAAGGCCATCATACTGGCTACATTTAATAACTTTGTCATCTTTATGCCTTTCCAAAGGAAGAAAAGGGGGAGATTTAAGTTAGTTATTTAGTATTAGCATCTCACCTTTTCCTCTTCTTTTATGCCTTTACTGTATTTCCATTTAGTACAATGCTTATTAGTTATGGGCTTGGAACTACAGAACAAGAAAACTGTCGAGAAGAGCAGGTTTAACAAAAAGGTGAGTTCTGAAGTTTAGATCAAAGAGTCATGAACAGAATTACATGATCATCAATGAAATCACTACCTGAATTGCAAAACCTTATTTCCTCCCGTGATAGTCATACAGCAATGCAGAAGAGATCAGTGAAGAGGAATGAGAGAAGTATTAAGAGTAAGGCGGGACTTGGCTGTTCCAAGCAGGAGAGGAATATTGTTGGGAGTCCTTAGGAGTTCAGCTTCCTTAACCTTACTGCATATTCTGCAGATTTACTGCCATGCATTAAATGCATCCTCTGGGTAGGCATAAAAGAGATCTGGCTTCTAATTTCTTAAAAATTGCTCTTTATTATACATGAACCTCCTAAAGCAATGAGGAGCTAAGTAATTTCATAACACAAATGGCACTACAAAAGAAATACTCTTTTCTAGTAGCCATGTACACCTAATGATGAATAGATGAAATCTCTCCTGAAGTAATGCACCATTCAGACATCACAAAGAAGCAGCAGCTTCTTTGTTTTGGCATTTGGAGATAGGTAGCAAATGAATTCATTTTCTGTAATATTAGCATACTTCTAGAGTAAGCATAAAAGATCCAAGACAGTGTCCAATTCTGTTATTTCCCTCCCACCAGAATTAGCAAGATGTAACTCATATAGACCACCTTTCATTAACGCTCTCAGAGAGGGGAAAAAAGGTCTGGTGGTAGACAGATGTGGATCACTGCTCCACAAGAATTCCTGACACAGACTACAATGTGTCCAATTATGTAAGCTTTTGTTCAGTCTCTTGCAGTACTGCAAACAAATTCCAGTGTTGTATAACGCAGCATGTGAACCAAATGCATCTTAAAAGCACAAGTATGTTTTGCAAGTGTCATTTTGCACATAATACTACAGCTGTAAGCAGTGGCTTTAAAGTGCCAACTCTTGAAACTTCCCAGCAGCTCCCAGTTTGTCACACTGGCTATCACAGTTAATACTTCCTGTTTTCACCTGTTCTGAACTCAAAAAGAACTAAGCTGTTTGACAATCTCCTAACACCCCTGGGAAACTTGTCACTGTAACAACATATTAGTTTTTCAGTAAGAAATATTTGTAATTTTATATTCTGAACAACATCTTAGGGGAAGTGATGCACCAAATACCTTAAGAGTGATTGAAAAGACCTGATTTATTGCAAAACCACTTAATGGTTATGAAATAGAGCAGGCTGCCTGGGCAGCTGCGGAAGACAACAGTATCTGAAGTTAAGTACAACAAAAACATCTGCCAGGAAGATTCAGATCTAGGGCAGGTCCTGCTCTGGGGCATTGCAATGGACTAGGCTGCTTCCTAATTGCCCCCATGAACTTTTTTTGTCAGTGACAGCACACAGTTCAAAGTCAGTCACCTTAAAATCCTCACAAAGCCAATGACTTCAAAAGCTTTCCATAAATGCAGAAATACATCAGCCCTAAAGGTCTGAGCATTTAGCTATTTGTTTCCTTATGCTCCAGTAACAGCCTTTCTGGGGCCATCTCCCTCTCACAGAATGTTCTTCACGTACGTGAATAGAGCACGATGCACATGTTTGTTCACATTTCCCTGGTTCCAGCAAGTAAAAATAGAACATTAACATACATTGATGGCTGTCATCTTATAGTCAACATCTGCCACCACGCTGTATTTTATTGTTTTGTTTATCCAGAGCTCTTGCAAGACCAGCTAAAGCGTAATAGCTGGATGCTTTGCAAGAGCTAGAATGTCACCTTGCCTAAGTAAATGCTGTCTCCTGAAATGAAAGCATAAGATTTTGACATCAATTAGCTCTGAAACAAAAGAGAATTGGGGAATTAAGATTTCCAGCTGCTAAGAACACCATGGTTTTAACAGCTATGAAAATTAAACAGAGATAATCACTACTAGGATCAGTGAAGTCATGGAGTCAGAGGCATGCATGTGGAACTCTGTAAGGCTGAAGTGTTTACAATAACTGACTCTTAATTCTACTTCATACATAGTATAATTCTCTTCTGCAACTAAAGCTGAACTGGCGAGATTAAAAACACATGGAAGACTGCGCAAGTAAAAGGAGCTGTAACAATCCAGTAAGAAAAGGCTTTCCTTCTAGAAGCAGAGCCCTAAAAATACCTAAAATTGTCAGGATGAACCACCTATCCCACTACTAGAGACTTGCAACTGATGAAGTAAACCAGACATATCATTCCTTTCCTAAGGGAGTGGGTTTAACACCAGCTCAAACACCAGTGGCTGAGACAAACACACATCTATTTAAGTACAGATGCAGAGTCCAATAAACTACTGAAGGGAGGGGACAGGAAACTGCAGTAAGTTTAAGAATTAACTGCAATTCATAGGATAAAAAATCTCATACTTTCTCTGAGGAAAGGGAATAGAAACACTGAGTTCACAGATTAACAGGAGCTGTTCAGATTTATGCAGGGTTTTAAGCACTGGGATAGCTCATCTCAGCCCAGTAAGATTTCAGTAAAATAAATCTTCTCAACCTACCCCTAATTTATTTTTAGATTATCAAAGAAACATTGGAATCCTGGAGTCTGTGTTAAGTTAGTTTCATGAAGGTTTACTTGAATAGAATTTAACTTCCTTTTACTGTTAATTACTTTCCCCTCTAACCCTTTTGTGTGCATTCTCACTGCTTAAGCTTTCATTTACTAACTATCACTGCTGAATATTCCATGCATCACTTTTCAAGCCTAAAGTAACAGTACATAAACAGACAAATATTTAACTCCAGCAGAACACTTACACTTCTCCCATGGGAGCGTATGTTGAACCAGTTACAGTAAATTCATTCAGAGAACAGGAATCTCCTTCTACTCTCTCCAGGATAAACATCTGAAATTAAGAGTTAGAAGCATTATTACTTTTGAACAATAATTAATGTAGGGATTTAAACACAGGTGTTAAGCAAGCGGATACAAGAGGCAAGCTCAGATTGAACACAGAAACCAGACAAAACCAGATACGACACGCTGTACTTCAACCCCATACATGTTTGAACAGCCCCCTATACTGAAGCACAAAGTGCAGAAAACAGCATTTCTGCTTAATAGATCTCATCTGAGAACTGAATTGTGGCACAAGTACATCAGAGAATTGAAAAGCACATAACTACATACACTTCAGCTGTGAAGACTACTCACACATGCACTGGACAATCCTGAATATTGCCCAAAGCTCTTCCTAGGCTTCAGACTTGTAAATCAATTCTCCGGTGTATATTTAAAACAGCAGTTCCAATAAAAGCAGCACAGGGCAGCTTGGAAACTGGAAGTTCTTGCCAAAGTAAAAATAAAAGCATCTACAAATACCAGAAGCTTCTAGATCTAGGAGGTGAGGTTTTAGGCAAGAACCAGACTATAGCCAGTTTCCCTTAATACCAGCCACTAAAGGAAAGTCTTTCCTTGTCCTGGTTTTGTAGTTATAAGTCAACTTTTTTTAAGCTACCAGTGCACTGGATGATACATTCAGACAGCTCAAGTGCCCTTCTAGCACAGGCTGAAATGTTATTTCCAGATAACTCAGTTGGCACCCCATGACACCTTCATCTCAGTCTTGCCTTTGTATTTGTTTCCTTTCTAGGAGACCTACAGGCAAAACCACATCTGGGATCGATGGGAGACAAAAACCATAGTGCTTGAAGCTGTCATACTCTTACCATGACTTGCTGGAGTGGTAGCAGATAAGAAAACTTATCACTAACTTATTCTGTATCTTAATGGAACGCCTTACCCATTGGTTAGGATAAGCCATTTTGCCAGGGGCTTTCCTTCCTTATATTGCGCTGCCTTATGTTTCAGGCAAACATCTTCACAAAATACAGCCTAATAATTAGGTGTTCTGCAACTGATCTGCATCAATGTCCTATAATCTTCACAGTGGTTTAAAGATCAAAAAGCTACACAAGCTGATGCGTTAGAAGTCCACAAAGAGAGTAAGTGCATTCTCAAAGGGAGATACTGCAGGATGACCTTAAAACACATTCCCTCAAGTCTCCTCCTAAGGCAGTATCATTTCTGACTGAAACTTTCTTAGTATAGGGCTCTTTTAGACACTTAGGAGTAGTAACTCCTGACACAAAAGGTAACTACAAGTAGAATTACTGTTGTAAATCAGTTTTCCTCAAGAGCTAAGCAAGAGTGAAACCAAGCAGCACTGTATAGTTCACAGATACTATGACTTTGCTACATTTCACAAAATCTTGCAATTAAGGTTATTTTGTAGCTGTCAGAGGTTAACAAGGAACCAAGGAAGTTGCACTGCACAAAATCTGGAACATTAAGCCCTTTAAATATAAGGACTAGAGTGGTTTGAGCTTTTAAATAAACACCCTTTAAACGACAAGTTAACCAGGAAGCCTTCTGCTTTTGGCATCTGCATGATGAAAAAATCCCTGCAAAGACTAGGGCAGTTATGCAACTCTACTGCAAGTAACCTCCTCTAGAATACTGATGAGCAGCTGCTTTGTGTCTCTTAGGTATAAATACTACAATACTTAAGGAAGTAGAACAAGTCAACCACCAATTAGAAAGAAAAAGCCATCAATCACATGAGAATAAAGTGCTTAAGGCTTACAAACTTTTGCCACTGGTGTGCAGTGCTCAACATTTGTACATTTGGAATTCTAACCCTTACCTAAAGATCCGCCACACATTGAGGATGACTCTGGCAACGCTGGTGTGAGGGTCAACCACACCTCAGAGTTGCCAGATTAGTCATACAATACTGCACATTGGAAACAACCAGTGATCTACATCAGACCAATGAGAGCTACTGAAGATAAAGTAACCAAATAAAGGTGGAACCACTCAGTAGTGAAAACACCACAGACTATGCAAGTTACTGTAGTAATGGCTAAGTTTCTCCATCACTGTCATCTTGCTACGTGAAACAGGCAAGTCTTTTACATTTACACACATCCTGCTTCTACTGTGTAACTATCCTACCTTTCTGAAACAGGGGATTAAATCATACAACACAGTTACCAGTAGACTGAATGGTTTACAGACAAGTCAATGGAAAGCTGCTTGCAAACAACTTTGCCTTCCATCAAGTGAGGGTACAACTATTTTTGGCCATGACTAAACAAGGGAAGAGAAAAAAGCCTTAAACACTACACAGTGGAAAACTGAATTAAAAGTGGAAGCTTGTCTTAGGAAAATAAAGCAAGACTTTTATGATATGAGAACCCAGAGACTTGCAATCAAAAGAATTCAAGCTATGCTGACTATTCAGAGGGGCTGAGAAGAAAGAGCAAACCAGAAGCAGCTAGTTCAACATACCCTGCAGACTGACATCTGATTCGTGGTCAGAGTACCAGTCTTGTCAGAACAAATAACTGAGGTGCAACCCAAGGTTTCCACGGAGGGAAGACTTCTAACAATGGCGTTCTTCTTCGCCATTCTCCGGGTTCCAAGAGCCAAGCAGGTGGTAATGACAGCAGGCAGACCCTCAGGAATAGCAGCAACAGCAAGAGCAACAGCAATTTTGAAGTAATAGATAGCACCTCGAATCCAGGAGCCACCATGAACCGGATCATTGAAGTGACCAATGTTTATTATCCAAACAGCGATGCAGATAAGCGAGATGACTTTCGACAGCTGCTCTCCAAACTCATCCAGTTTCTGTTGTAGTGGGGTTCTCTCCTGCTCAGTAGCCACCATCTCATCACGGATTTTGCCAATTTCAGTGTTTACTCCTGTTGCAATAACCACTCCCATAGCTTTACCAGCAGCAATGTTAGTACCCTGTGTAAAGACAAGGGAAGAGAAAACTTACAGTCAAGCTATAAAAAACAGGTTTTGGTGGTGGTGGCAGTGGGTTCTGCTTGGTTTTAACTTGATTTAAAAAACCCAAACCAACAAAAACACCCTACAAAAGTCCAGACTGCGTCTCAGCTAGGATACACAAAAAAGATGAGGAGAATGACATTACCCTGATATCTGTAAGGGAATACTCCAGTGTAGAATTTCTGCTTACAGAATGCGCCCCAAATGAAACAGTACTGATCGACTATAAGCAACACAGTCAAACCCAGCTGCTGAATAAACAGTATGTACTTCAACTGGAATCTTAAGTGGGATTTTTTTTTCCTTCCTTTTATGAGGATCGTATTTTGCCATGTTTAATGTTATTTACTATGAGTAATAGATGTGCTCTCTGGGGCTCTCTGTGAACATACTTAACATGAGAAAGAACAGTGAAGATTTTCTTCAAGGTACCTGCCAACAATATGGGGATAGTTACATTGTTGTCTGAAAGGCATTCAATGCTTCCTTGAAGGAATTTCACACAAACTGTTTAATTTCTGTTGATAATGAGCTTTGTAAGTTTTAGCCACCCAATCCCACAATTGGTGTGGGCTGTCTTACCAGTCTTAAGAACTATTACTTTAGAAAAGCAGTGTAAAGGCACTTTTTTTTAATTCATTTAGTTCCATGTACATGGAGACACACATACACATAATACAGCAAAGAAGTCCTACAGCTTTTAGGTGAAGACCTGAAGATCTGAACATTTCTGTTTATCAGCTTCAGTATTATTTTATAGAAGTTTTAAACACCTGAACCCAAGTAACTTACAGAAAAAAGCATGTTCTTCTTGTCTTGGTTTACAGCACGAGGATCAGGCACAGGGTCAGTGTGCTTAATAACAGACACCGATTCACCTAAAATTAAGAAGAGACTATACATGTATCATCTGGAGTCCTGCCGGGAATCAAAAAGTTGTAATTCTCAGTCCTAAGTTTTTGTAGGATGTCAAACTTCTTTCCTCCAATGATTTTATTTAATTGCTTAAATGAAACACCAAATATTTCAGCTGACAAAAAAAAAAAAAGAATGGCTGGATTTTAATGGACATAGGGAAAGGTTTAAGCAAGCTTTTTATAGAGTTGGACTAAATGAAGCATACACAATGTCTTTTAAAGAACAGCAGCAGATATTCCACCCCTCCTCTTAATGTAGGAAGATCTACTCAATGAATTATTGCATTTCTCATGCAATAACACACATTTCTGTTCTTTATGCACTGCATATGTTCTCCTTTAAATGATGATATGTTACCACAGTTAAACATCTGTGATTGTATGCATCATGGTTATACTGGCAGACCTGATTTAAGTGCCATGCACCCATCTGTTCGTTAACTCTTTAGCTGGAACACTTCAGAGAAGTCTTCTATAAACACCTTAAGAGTACCAATTTCTATGAACATGTTACACAGGTTTATAGAGGTTTCTTTTCTATAAAACACAGATGTTAATTACCACATCAGATTTCAAAAGATGCTGCCACTAGCTTCCATCACTGAGCTATGCAATTTTTTGTAAGCCCAGAGAACCAAAGCTTCCTACTTTTAAAAGCTTTTAAGTGGCATCTTAGACTTCAGTTGTGCCTTATTAGGAGACACAAGCATCAACTTAAAATAGGCTGAAAACAGAAAGGGCTTTCTTTAAGAAATTAATTCTGTTATTTAAACAAAAGTAAGGACTTATTCCCATTCTGGTTCTGGGACATTTCTACTCATTTCAATTCTGACAGCTTGATGAACATGGAGTGCCTACATTTTCTTATGCTAAACGTAAGTAAGCTCAATCAGTTCTATGCTATTCAGCATCTGTACTGAGAAACTTTGGAGCCTGTTTCAAGATAGATTCAAGGATCAAAAATAGGTTCCTTATGAATACTGTTATAAAATTCAGAGCTAGTTAACATTAATTTATGCTACCAAAACAGGCAGACAGATCTTCATGTTCCAGCCAAGAGAATCAATGTTATAGCATGCTTGGTTGATTCCTAGCTTCTTTCCTATATTCAGAAGTACTGCTACTTTGTTTTGTTTTCAACAAATCTGAAAAGTGCTCTAAATATAGCTCCTGCATTGGAGAGCTGGTACCAGGAAACACATGAATGTTGGTGCACAGAATTTCAGCAAATAAGGCTTTGGTGCACTCAGTCTTTAGGAACAGTGGTTTAAAAGCTGCCTGAATTTCAAGTTATTCCCTCTTGTGAGAAAAAAACAGGTAACTGTTACGGAAGACATTTAGAGTAAGTTATCCATACTTTCATTTTTGAGCAGTGACAAGATGTTCAAACCTAGAAGACCGCATAAACCAGAATAGAAATCCTTCACTTTGCTGTTTCCCACAAGTTACTGGCGTGTGCCTCGGGAGGGGTAGGGAGAAAGAAAGCCCAAAAAAAGCATTACACTTCTCAGTAAGAATGTTTATCCCACTAAAGTCAACATGTAAAGCCAGTAATGAAGCAATGCATTCAGCCACTCTAAAGAGTTAAGTTACTAGATCAGAAATCTACTGCACTTGAATGCAATGGATTGCTTGGATAGCTACAGGCTTGTTTCTAATTGATTATTCTAAACAAACAGTGAAAAGGCACTTGCAATTACGCACATAATTATCCAAAATTCACAAATTATACCTGTGAGAATTGACTGGTCTACCCTTAGAGTCGTAGATTTGATAGAAGTAATTCTTATATCAGCAGGAACCTTGTCTCCAACTACAAAGAAATGAACAAGACAAAGTTAGAATGTTGTTATCTGAGAGATTTCTAACCAAGCATACTATTACCTCCATCAGCCAGGAAAACCATTTTCCAGTAATTGTCCAGATGACTGAGATTACTAACAGTATATTACTACTTTGTGGTTTGCAATACTCCAATTTTCTGAGCATCCAATAAACTTCAGCAACTGAGATTTGTCCTCAAGATCTCTATCCCTACCTAAGCTCAAAGGACGAAGCTGTAAATCACTGGATTATTTTTCTAATCACATGATTACCACTTGAAAGCAAAGAGAAAGCATTATCAGGAGGAAGATTTCTATTTCAGAATATGTATTTATGAAAACCCAAACCCCAGAGCTAAAGCGCATTAAGTTTCCTTTTCAGGATGACTGGTCCTGGAAAGATATCTGGTGGTTTTCCCTATGCCCAAAGCAAGTCCTCTGCTCTCCAAAGATCAGAATGTTATTCACATTTATGCAGAAACAAAAAGAAGTTGCATTTCTTTTCTTTGGCACCAATTGTGAGAATAATGTGCTTCTGCAAATCTGCTCTTTTAACGTTATCCTTTAATACTGTCAGATGTTCCAGAGTTGGAAGTTAATTTCAGGTCATACACTAGCTTTTATTTTTCATTACCTCTTATTAAACATACCACAGTCCGTATCCCAGTTAGAATTCTCTCAGCACTCCTATGTTTATCTTGTCATATATATTGCTACTTTGCAGAAGAGAACACTGGAGAGAATAAAAACCCAAACCCTCCAATCCTAGTGTTTGAGATACCAAGGCAGCAGGAGATACAGGACATTAACACCACGCTCCTAAAGATGGGAGAGGGTAAAGAAGTCAGCGGCCGTAGCTGTGTGGCCAGTTCAGCTCCTGCATCTCTGTCATCCCAGAATTCTTCCACTTTCTTGCTTCCTCTTGTCTAACTTTTCCTAGTTTTTAAGAGGTAAAGCTCCACCATTTTGTGACTACTGTGAATAAATGGCTGCATGCAAATTAACTTGTGCTAAAGCGTATTAATAAGAGTCACGTTTCTGACTCATACTGGGGGTTCTACATTCTGTATGTCAATATTGCTGATGAATGTGTATAATCAATTCCTAATGTAATTTAGCACTGCATGTATTCAAGCCTCAACTTCCTTTTTATGATAAAATAATGGAAGGAAACAGAAGGGAGAACAGCTAGCTCATAAAAGCTGATCTTCTCAGTAGATGGAGCCTGTGTCTCTGCAGTGAAATTAAAACAAGCTGCAATTTCTGCAGGAACTACTTATGCAACTAACAGGAATAATGCACATTAACAACTAGAACCATGAGAAACTCCACTGTGGTGTTACAGCCATAGAACATAAAACCACTCACACAAAAACTATGCAACAAAATGCTGAAGAGAAGTAAGAGCTGCTTCAAATGTTAAGTAAACTTGCACCACGTGACTTCTTGTAAGGTCAAAGAAATCCCAACCATTAAAATCAGCAAAAGATTATGTAGTCTCGGTTGTAGACTTAGATAGCTATTTTTGCATGTATATGAAGGGATCCAATAAATCACCACAAATCCCCTTTCTGTATCATTATAGTATGTGAAAACTAATTTAAGCCACAATGCCCTTGAGCAGCAAGAGAAAACGGCATTAGACAAATGGTGACCTAAACCAAAAATGGCAAAACTATTCAATATGCTCCCTTGATGTCATGAGGAGGGTTAGATGTAGACATATAGTAGCAGCTGGTTTTTAGATATCACTGAGCAACAGGCTGATACTTCAGCACAGTGTGGTGTAGCCCCTGCCAATCTGCAGAAACATTCTCAAAGTGCTTAAAGCAGCTGGAAAACTACAGCCAACGCAGATACTTAACAGTATTGTCAAATGTGGCAGTGTAGGTATTCATTTAACAGCAGCACAAAAAAGCTGTTCAAAAATCATCTCAGAACACTCCAGTAACTGGACAGAACATATGGCAAAGTTTATAAGTGATTTTCCAACCTACTTCTTCTGAACAGCTCAGAGTTGATCGAACCAGGAGAGACCCCTGCTTTAGCAGACAACTGATACTGAAAGCATCAGTACGTCCATGAAAACTACCGCCATCATTATCAATTGTCTGAATCACCAGAACTGAAGTGTTAAATTTATTAGGATATGCAGCTTTCTATGTTTCCCTCAACAATTTCAGATAGGACACATTATTCAACCACCATCTTGGCCTGAGAAGGCTGGAGTGAAATATTCAAGGCATTTCCAATCGGCAGGAAAGCTGTACATCAGGGTCAGTTACAGAACTATTTTAAGCAGCTCTTTGCAAAATAACAGCTCTGACAACAAGTCATTTATAGTCTTGAAGATACTTTCATGAGCATAACTGAAACTGAATATACATAGGAAATCATCCTATGGTAGATAGGAACCCACAGGAAATTTTAGTGAGCCGTCTAGTGCAGATCTCATCTCAAAGTAGAAGGCTTTTTTCCATACTTCAACACAGGAAAGAAACTGGGGGGGTTGTTTAAATACATTTCAATCCACAGAACCATTGAAAGTATGACCCAAGACTTGGAGGACAAGAAATTAGAAGGTGAATATGTATTAACATTGCTATATACAGAGCTGCCACATTCTGAATGGATATCATCCCAGTGTCACATCTAAAATAGCAAGTTAGTTGCAGAAGTATTTTCATTCATTACTTTAACCAAAGGTCTTTTAAATCCTAAATAGTCACCCAATTTCTACATCACCTCTGAAGAAATCAAAGAAGCTGCTTTCAAAACTGCCCAGGTACATGTCTTTAAAGCACAGCACAGCCACACGCTTAACTACTGATTGAAATAGCCCTTCTAACTATAAAACTGACTGCTTCTTGAAAGAGCAGGAGTAGGGTTTGGTCCAAATCATTACAGGTTTATTCATAGAATCCTTCTATTCATGCACAGAATACTCTTAAAATTTTTATACTGAGATTCAGCACACAATAAAGGAATGTTTAAAACAACTTGGTCCCTGTAAGGGGTAAACCAGAATAAACAGCAATTTTATTCCACTGTGCATGAGTCTGCACCGAAGCAGAATACTGAAGTTTCCACTCCTTGATCAAGCCTGGAGTGGTATTTAGTTGTGATTTGAATTCTCAAAGTTCATATCAATTACTTTAAGCAAGCCATACTCCTTCACTGAAAACACAGACAATTGAATATCTGAAACCCCTGGATTCTTCAGCTACCAATCTAACTAGTGATGTTATCTCACCAAGATTCCCACTCATTACATTTAACACTGTAGCATTTCTTCTCAAGTTCAAAGCTCTCCACATCTTATCTTACTCCTCCCAATGCTGTGGCAATGTTACAGGTCAATTTCCACTCTGTATGCACACTACTTTACATGTATGTTTGATTTCAAGCACAGTACAACCCTACTTATCAACAGAGCTCATCAAAGCAGGTGTGCACTTGCAGAAATGACTGCAGTTCCCCGTGAAGGGGCTTCCTCACAGACTGGTCTTTAAGGACAATCCAGCACGCAAACTGCCCTGTTCACCTCACAAAGCTGCCCTGAAAATGAAGGAGGATTCAAGCCCCCAAATCACCTTCAAATATAAAATACATTAAGCAATGTGAGTCCCCATGTAATGACAAGCAGTGACTAAAATGACCAACTTATTATCTAGGTATTTCATTTCAGCACTGATAGCTCTTTCATTTCATCAGTTTCCAAGACAGCAATACTACTAAATATTTAATTTCAGAATTTGGTCAAAATATGGTTTGAGACATTCACTGGGAGACCTCTATAGCCAAAATGCACTACTGGCTTGTTGCAGGCTAGATCAGCCTGTGGTTTAAGCAACCGAGGAAGATGGGCAGAAGTGCTGAGGCACTCCTATGAACAGCAAAGCTGGAGGCACAATAAGCTTATTAAAGCTGTGTGGATTTCAGTCCCTATTATATTTTTAGCTACATCTGGGTATCAACAAAGAACTTTAGACTACAACAAGACCATATTTATCTTTCAAGTTTCAAATGTTATTATAGGTCTTCTAACCAAAATCGTTGGTGACAGGAGACGCAGGAAGCAGTATTAACTTTACCACCAAGAAGACACTATGAGATACAAGAGTCCTCACAATGAAACTACTACCTTAAATGTGTACTTTGAACACCAATATTAGCTCCGTTAACTGCCTCTGGCCCCTCCCACTTGCTAAGAGGAGGTTTATAAACAGGCACATTAAAAAAGTGGAAAGTCTTGCTTCCTTATGTTAACAGCATTACAAGAACAATTAATCTCCTCAGCAAAGAAAGTTACATGTTTGCAAACAGCCCAACTAAGTCACCACAGTAAATCAAAGTAGCTTTTCCTGCACAAGTCAAGAATACATGTTCATATACAACATGTATTAAAACTGTCTCATTTATGTTTATCATTAACCAAAGCTAATGTCGCTATCAGCAGATTGGGGCTGGAACTGGACTTTAGCAATAAAGACTATCAGTACAGCTCTAAACTATTCTGCCACTGCTGTTCAATTTTGTAACTATTTTTTGGGCAACGCAAGAGCTGGGATACTATTTCAACACATGGTTGAACAGTGCAGGAACACAACAGTTCCAGAAAGCGAGTAAAAACACCCCCCAAAAACTGCCGTAAAACACCGAATGGGGAAGGCAGGAAAAGGTATAAGATCGTGTCATTCCACCCCTCCCTTTTTGAGTGTCTTAATAGACTAAGGTTCACTGTTACATGTGCCAGGTCTTACAAAAGACACTATGGTCTTTTCTCTGCTCCATCAGGATGCACTAATTTCATAAGGCTATGGTAGAAATACTATCAAATTCTGCAGATATAACCTAACACACTACTATTAAAACGTTTCTAATTCAAAATACACCTTGCATGCAGTTTCACCATTAAAAGGGAAAGGAATAAAGACTTAAATGTTTTTTTGGCAAAAGAATTGTATAAGTGCTAGGAACTTTTGTCTTTGTTTCAACATTACATATTACTATGGGTACAGTTATTTAATCCACTTTCCCTAATGAGATCTTTAGCTTCTTGGAAGAGTTAGTTATTCCAAAGTCCCCTTTCTTGGCCCAAATTAAGTTTCTTTTCCTCTAAATTAGAGGACACACCATTGTGTGAACATTTACTGATCAACTGAGGCAACTGAAGCTTCCTACATTTAGTATAGGCATCACCTTAAGGTTTAAGAATTGAAATGAGTACGCTTAAAATAACTTATGTGATGCCACATACTTTGATCAACCAGAACTGAGCATTGTTTCTGCTGGGGGACAAAAATAGTTAAAGCTCACACCTGACCAGAACAACTGCTTCTATTCAGAAGTACAGCTGCTGCAGCACAACTGCTTTATGTATTAAACTTCCTTAACACAAGCTCAGTTTAGCCCCTCTTCCCCCTTGCATGCACACAATCCTGTCTTCCTATTGCATTTCATTTCCTTAGACTATCAGAAACCTCATTTTTCTTCTGTAGTTAACAGTTTTTAACACTTTCTAAACAGGGTATAATAAAATGCTACCAAAAATCAGCAGCTCTATAGAACAGGAAGGTTGAGCCTATCTACGCCTTCATACAAGGCAGAGTGTCAAATTGTCAAGATTAGAAGAGCAACTATGAAGAATACTTTAAGTCTGAGTTTCCATTTCAAAGCGCTAAAATACAGCTTTTTCTGAAAAGAGATCTAATACCACTGGTCCATTCAGTTTTAACTGTACCAGTAAAACACCATTGGCTTTTACTGCTAGGATGACAGAACACCACATTTGAATACATTAATTCTTTGCTTTTATGATGCATGTTACAGATGAGACAACATTCATGAGAAAAAATTATATACTGTATTAAATAGTGCATAAGACTTGAATTATTCCTATTCTATTTCTTCCTGTTTTGTACACTTTTAAGTGTCACTGTCTCTGAAGAGGGCACCAGAACACTGAATAAGATGTTCCAACAGACCCTGTCTGCAAGTCTGCACTTATTTCTAATCTGAATTTATCTACCTGTAGCTTTTAATTAGTGGTTCTATTTATATCCTTGTCTTCTAGATTAAAAACTCTTGTGATCAGCCTATAAAAATAGCAGAAAGAACAAAGTGGCAAATTAAGTTTTAACTTTTGCCAGATCAAGTACTGAACAAAGCCATCTTCACATCAAAGCTGAAGCCCTGTTTCCAAGGTAGGTTGCATCTGGGCAACACAGGAACATGTAGTAAGAATCCTGGAAGGTGCATTCTAACTTTGAGTGCAAGCTGTCTTCAGCCTTGCTTTGCCAGGGTGACACGGTATTAACAGAACATTATTTTGATGTTCAAGTATTCTGGTCAGTACTATCTGTGCTTATAATAAAACCCAGCTGCAGTATTGCAAGTTTTAGGGAAAGTCTTCAGGTACTCTGCAGTCAGAATTAAAAGCCTCAGAAAGTAGTTCTTGCATGCTTTATGCCAGGTATAATCTTCAAGCTAAGTCTTCTGAAATAAACACTAATTTAATAATCAACAGCTTCTGGGAACTCTGTGTGTATTTTTAAGCCATTGATCACTTACAGATATAAGAGTGGATGACAAGAACCATCACTCAACACTTCAGGGAAAAGAGGAACTACCATGGCTCCAGTTGGGTCACTTACAGATTGCAACTAATATACATCCATTTATTAAATTACAGAAAGTCAGATATACTGTATCTAAAATAGAACATTTTAGACCAGAAAATACAATGGAAGTGTCAGGAGTTTCTGGTCCCAAATGGGCTTCTTTAAAACAAAATTATTTGCAACCAGTTTATCCCAATTTGGACACTGGACTTCATACACAACTTCTGCAAACTAAAGCCATGCTGCTTTAAGTTCCTGTTTAAAATGTTACTTCAAAGGCAAACAAAACCTCAACTAAAACAAAGTACTTCTTTAATCTATTACGATAGACACTAGTTACAAATTTAGAGTGCACCCCCCAATAAACTTAAGCTTTTATTAGCAGCAAGATAATCCATTTAAGACGGGCAAACTGAAAAGCCATTTGAGGACAGCATCTGGCCTTTTTTCAGTTCATCAATTCTAAGAAACAAACAGTGTAGCTTAGTAACTCTCACACACTACAGTTCTGAACTATGCCCACCAAAGGTCTGCAAGCAAATTTAAGGCATACAGCCCAAACCTGTAATCCCAACTTCATCCTGGAGAGTTCCCGTTGGTGGAACAGTATCTTTTCCAGCATCTCTGCTTAAGTGGACATGGAAGAAGATCTTCCAAACATATACAGTTAAGAAAGTCATGCTTGCACATTCTCTGGGCAAACATGGACTACAGTGTCAGCTCATACACCTGCATTTTACTGTAGGATTTCTGTTGAATTTGTTAACTACCGGGCATAAGGACCAGTAATTGCTCAGTGTGTTCTGCAGTACCTGTATGCCCACTGATCCCCAAAAGACATGCAAGACATTAGGTTATCTACCACTTGAGGGATCCTCTAATTCAGGTTATTCTATATTTACTTATAAGGTGACAATACAAGCCTGCAGTTTCTCCCTATTACTTCTAGTCAAATGAATCAGCATCCATTTCCTCTGTGAACTGGTCACTTAAAGAAAACATCTTCCGGGAGCTTTATTTTAGGCCATGAGGCAGACCAAATAGTCTATATAATGAATGCAGTCAAACTCCACAAATAGCCTAAGGAGGCAGAAGAAAAAGTAATAGCATAAACCATTATTGCACTATCTCTGACTTATGTTAAGCTAACCAGATTTCAAAACTACTGAAAATATCAAATGATTTTCGAAATGGTTCAATTCTACTTAGTCTCAGGAAACTCTTGCAATGCAAAGAGGCAAATACATTCCCCCATTTTCAATCTACCAGTTCCTGCAACGAAGATGTTTTTGTGTCAAGCCCACATATAGCTACTTCAAATTAACAAAGCTGTTTTAATGCTAAATACAACTATGTTGTAATGGAAGATCTGTACAAAGTTGTTCAAAATTAGGTATCAGTATAGGGGAGAAGCCTATCACCTGGTTATTTATGCCACTCGGTTGAAAGATATTTGCCTAGACACACAAATGTCATTGGCACTTTGCCTAGAATTCCATACCCAGATATGTATCCCAGTATGAAGTGCTCTGTCACTTCCCTACATGGTCATCTTTTTGCAAACACCATGTCAAAGGCCATCGCAGAACTCTTGCACTTGAGGCAGAGGCATGCACACAGTCTCTCTCACCTTTAGGTCTTGACACTAACACTGGTACATAGTGTCTTGCTCTCCTCTACTTGCTCGGTGGCTTTTCTGAGCTTGATTACAATTAAAATATCATCATTGTCTAGCTACAGGTTAGAATTTATTGTTTCAGTATCAGAGTTCATATTATTCCAAAGCACTTCTGTATTAAACATCTACATGACTTACTACTTAAGGTACCTTCACTTAAAGCTGCAGTTGATCACATTTGTCAATGTAAGAAAAAGACGCTGAGAGCTTAAGACAAACTGTTGTGCCATCAGCCCCAAAGCAAAGTATTTTAACCAGCATGAGCTTCTACAGCTAATCCACAAGCTAGAGCACCTACCATAAAGGACAGTCATAGAAGCTGGATAATTTGTTTTCCTACATGAGCATACTAGTTTTCAAGTCTGCCCTCCACCTCTTCCAAAATAGCAAGAATCAAGCAGAAATCTTTCTGTGCTCTAGACACCTAGCAGAGCAGCAAAATCCAGCATTTTTCCTAAGTGAGATACCCCAAACCAGCCCAAAATACACAGTCATCACTTTGCAATTTACCAATACGGCTTTAAAGTACCAAAAAAACAACCCCAATGTATTCCCAGGATATAAACTGCTTCCAAAACTACCATTCTATTGCTGACATTTAAAAACAGGATGAAGACTTGGACTAGACATTTTCTGCAGAATCTGTAATTTATGCAGTTCTGTTTGCCTGAAAAAGGACACAAAAAGCTTCAGCTGCCGAAACCAAATCTCACTGCAGAGCTCACAGATTTGATTGTACAGTGCAGCAACGACCAGTCAAAACAGCTGAGTAAGTGACAAGGTATCACAATTCACCCTTTACTTCAGCTATCAGCACTTTGTATTTGTACTTGTTCCTCACCAACAGATGCTAAGAGGAAACTAGCTTCAGCCTTCGAGAGATTCACGTTTTGAACTATCACAGCCAGGGCTGCTGTGGCTGAAATCATCCTATGCACAAAACTGAGGCTCCAGACAGGGCTCAGTGAATGTTAAAGTTTCTCAAGAAATGAAAGCTGGGCAGAGAGCCAACACCAACTTCATTTTGAGTGCGTACTCTCTCTGCCTGCTAATTAAAATAAGAGGATAGTCAAGTTTAAGGGTATGTATTTATCTCCTCTTGAGACAGCTACCACCTCTAAAAGCAAAGTGACACTAGCGCAAAGAAAGTTTGATGTACACCCTAAATAGTTCCCAAAGGAACAGTCACTCACGTCACAGCTGATAATGACCTACAAAATATGAGTATGCAATCAGTCCTGACACTCCACAAGAATCACCTAGTTTTACCTGGGAAGGAATAGGAAACATTAAAGTCACTGACAGGTCCAGCTTAAGACAAGTTATTGGTACAGCATTATCACCAAAATGAAGGGGTCTTAGCTGTCAGTATACAATACTTCTATTTTTGCACTTCTTACAATTAAAGATATGCCTCTTAGGGCAAATCTAACTTATTAGAAAGCTGGATGCAATAGTCCAGTCTTTTAAGACTGGTACTTCAAATGATTAACACTGGAGAAACAGGAAGCTCTACTTTGTATAGGTCTCTCCCTATTTGTGTTCTCCTTACACAGCAATAGGCAAAAGAAGTAATAAAGAATTATGAAAGATAAGGAAACAATGATGTCACATGCTAGTCATACCGGCCAAGAGGACTGATGAAGACACCTGAAAGAGAATTTGAAAAGCACTGCTACCACAAGCACCAGAGGTGGAATAAACCTTATCTTTCCTTAGACAAAGAGCAGAGCGTGACTAAACCAGTATCTTTACATTCCAGATCCTAAGGAAACTGAACATATTTAAAAGTAAGGAAAAAGAGTATTTTGTGATAGAAAACAGGCAAGTTTAGACACTCTGAAACCAGACTTTAGCAAATAGTCCTGACAAGTGTTAAACCTGTGCGCCAATTAAGATGCTTTGCTTTTAGACCTACCAATTAAACTAAGTGGCAATTCGAAAAACAATTCCCTCAGTGCAAATGCACATTTAAGGTAATTACAGATGAAGAGAGGCAAGACTGTTCTTAAGTGAAAGCACATACTCAGGTGTCTTTGAAAACTCCCCCCAGGGCCTCAAATCATTAAGATAAGGCCCCCCACAACAGTTTTACACTACTATGCTAATACATGTATACAGTACAGAAACGAGTCTTACCTGCCACTTCTACAATATCACCCGGGACAATGTCTCTGGCTTTAATCCTCTGTACACTTTTTCGGTCTTGTCGATACACTTTGCCCATTTCTGGTTCATATTCTTTAAGAGCTTCAATAGCATTTTCAGCATTTCTTTCCTAAAAGACAACAATTAATTGTGCAATTTTAAAAGCCCTCAAGGAAAAATACATGTGTCAGATCTGGCCTTTCAAATGCATTATTATATGAATACTGGTGCCTCAGCTCAGTTGCATTTATTAATACAGAAAATTATGCGACCTCTTCCCTTATGAGGTTGCTGAATGGAAATAATTACAACATAATTCAGATATTAGAGGGCATTAAAAATCTAGAAGTTGTTTATTCAAACCCTGCAGCACTTCTCATCAATAATATCTGCTGTGTCTTGTTACTGGGAGGCCAGAGAGTTCTATGTCACACATGGATGCTTTTTGACATGAAAAGAAAAAAAGCACTAAGCAGGAATCAGGCTTACGGATATAGTCTTGTCTTAGGTGCATCTTACCAGCTGAAGCAGCTCAGACTCAGACTGGAGTGGACTAACACTACTGAATTTTACTTACTTATAGAAACCAAAGGTTGCACTTGCAAGGAGGATGCAGAGAGGTGGGTGTTGGTTTCTTATCCCAGGTAAGAAGTGATAGGATAAAAGGCAACAGCCTTAAAGTTGCACCAGGGCAAGTTTAGATTGGACACTAGGAAAAATTTCTTCACCAAAAGGATTGTCAAGTGCTGGCACAGGCTGCCCAGGGAAGTGGTTGAGTCACCACATCCCTAGAGATGTTGAAAAGACATGCAGATGTGGCACTCAAGGACACGGTTTAGTGGTGGACCTGGCAGCGCTGGGCTATGGGTCCAAGTCAAAGATCTTAAAGGTTTTTCCCAACCTGAACAATGCTATGATTCAGCTGGGACAGAAGCTCTGTGTCTTAAGACTATATCCCTTTGTTCAGTTTGCTGCTTGACGTTATGGTAGTTAAGGCTATCTTGCTGATCACTGAAGTACTAACAGATGGCACTTTGGGAAAAGTGCATGTGAGAGGAAAGGTTGAGAAGGGCAGATCTAAGGCAATGACTCAGTTCCTCACATCCAGTACCTGTAGAAACAGATACTTACGGGTGGAGACTATGTACTGAGACTTTTTTCCATGCCCATTAAGACAAGGGAATGAGTCATTTAAGCTGTACAGCAATTGTTTCACAATTCCGTTCACTGCATGTAGGTATATATATATACATATGCATACTTTGTACACTGTCATGTCTGAAAAGAAAACTGGTTATTTCCTACAACAAGGTATACAACTACAAAAGAAAATCCTCAAACTATATACCTTACATTTCACATTTAAGGTTACCACATGCAGAATTGTAACTCAAAGTTTCAAGTTACAGTTTAATTCTTGCACAATTACTTTATAAAGATGTGAATGGAAAATGACACTTTAGAATATAGAAATGGCAATGCTGTCGGCTCCTGATCGACTTTACCTCTTCCCTCCATACTAGCTCTAGCACTGGCACAGTAAGCTGCTAATTACAGTTTTTCCAGGGTTAGTCTTCTTGTGCACAAGCTAGGCAGCCTACTTGGGCTAGCACAGAGCAGAGCACAGGAACGCACAGCAATGCCACTCGCTGCCCTTTCTGGTGGCTTGCTGTGTGTAGGTTCCTCTCTAACATGTTTTAACCTGTTAACAAGGCTCCCCCTCTTAACTTGTTGGGGTTTTTTTGACAGGCTCACATTTTAAGCATGAAACCTAATGTGCTAAAATAGCAAGTAACTATCACATTAACACCAGCCAACCAACCACCAAAACCAACCTTGCAAAGAATTTAAATCACCCTAAAAATCCTAGAAAAGCTTTTATCTGTAGAAAAACAAATCAAATAAAAACACACCCTGCCTGAAGCGATCAAAATAGTAACCTGAAGTTCCGTGAACTATTTCGTTCTGGCATCTCAAGAAGTGTCAGAATGTGTTACTGGTATTACTGCCTGTTTGATTTATAAAAAGCCATCTGATTGATATCACAGCTGATTATGAAGGAGAAATTTCATGGCATTTCATAGGTGTTTTCAGAAGAAGCTTCTGCCTTTTGACAGATATGCAGTCTTATGATGCACATTTAGTAGGTACAATAGTAACTGAATAGGAAGAATTAACACTGTATTAATGTATTAATACATGTACTAAAATACAGCACTTATCTCAAGAGGAAAGAGAAGAAACATCAGAAGGATCAAAAGGAACATGACCACTAGGTAGAATGAGGTGATCCTGCCCCTCTACTTTGCTCTCATGAGACCTCACATGGAGTATTGTCAGTTCTGGGGTCAACATAAGAAGGACATGGAACTGTTGGAACAAGTCCAGAGGAGGGCCACAAGGATGATCAGGGGACTGGAGCACCTCCCCTACGAAGACAGGCTGAGAAAGTTGGGGCTGTTCAGCCTGGAGAAGAGAAGGCTGAGTGGAGACCTCAGAGCAGCCTTCCAGTA
>JAOEHY010027718.1:0-23077 GCA_025447955.1 Psilopsiagon aurifrons
TCTTTTTTCTCTTTTCCTGTTATATTTTAAAGCAGAAATGTTGAAAAGGGGATGGCGTCTCCCGGGCTATCCAGAGCTTTGAGCTACTGCATAAGTTGGTAGTGTTTGAGTGATGGATATCCTGCAGGACTGAGTTCCCATGACTTCTGCTTTGTTAGGGAGGAGGCTGGGGCGATGGAGTTTCTGAGTTTAATACTTGAAGTGAATTCCTGGAGCCTTCCTCATATTTTCTGGTGGTTCAGCTGATGACGTTATGCTATGGATGTAGACTCATGGTGCTTGAAATCATTGCAGCAGAAACCTCTGTTGTACATACAGCAGGGCACAGGGCTTGGGAAAACAACTGGAGCGGGTGCAGAAGGATGTGCTGCACAGGACTGAAGTGATTTGCCTGCGCTTACCGTATGCACCCTTAGGGCAAACTCCACAGGTGGCATTTTGAGCATAGTGTAGCTGAGAAGGAATATGGGAGGTTTTCACTTTCTGGCTTTAAATAAATACTTGCTGAAGGGGGACTCCTCGGTTTGTTTCTCGTTAAAGATGTGGGTGTTCTGATACTCGTGGCGAATGAAAGCTGGTCTGAAATGTGCTAGGAAAAATGCTCACTAAGGCATTTTATGGGAGCCCAGGGAAAGTTAAGTTACAGCAGTCTCCACTCGGCCTCTGTCTGAGCTGGAAACCCTCAGTGATTCCTCTGCAAACAGGACCTGGATATTTTTGGGAGAGTGGTAATGACTGGGGAGGAGGGAAGTGAACTTTTGATGCCTGAGGCTTTTAAATACGAACTGATCTTTTTGCTGTTAACTCCCTTTTCCCTATCTGGAGGCTGAGCCTTTTCTGTGTCTGCAAGAGAAGAAGGAAGAGAGGTAGCTGAAGACAAAACACGGAGTTGCCTGGTTTAGTGCGATGAAAGCACACTCACAGTGAGAAAGCATTGTGAGGAAAGGTTTGCTGCTTTCTTGACTGGGTGTATGAGTAGCGAGCTTAGCACTGCGCTCTGAACTTGTTGTAGCTGAGCACAGAAGTAGTTTGTACAACAGGGGGCATGGCCAGAGACTCAGCTCTGTTGGAATTGTGAATCACACCACTGGGAAGACCTGCCTGAAGGCAGGTCCAGTGCCCTTGTCTTGTGCTCAGGTTTGATTATATTCCTTCTCCCTAGCTCCTTTTGCTCATATAATGAATGCTGCTTTCTATCACTTTAAAATTATTGGCTTTTATAAGCTTAATAGCCCAGCTTGTTGATACTTCTGCCCAGATCCAGATCTCTAAATAGAAATGAATGTAAGCTTTTAAGTTAATCTGTGTACAGTTATTAACTCCAACATGAAACCCAATTACACAACTAGAGATGTGCTATCGTGGACTGCGTTTTACTTCATGTTTTGGTAAACAAGATTTCTTTAGCCCACCACTCATTTCCTTATGGCTTTGATTGGTATAAATAGGAGCTGAAGTCTTCTGCTTAAAAAGCTTTTGGAGAGGAACGCAGTGAGGCTTTTTTTGGATGACTGCATTATGAATTGCACTTTCTGATGTGACTGTCATCAGTCGCTATTAAAAGTACCTCTATCCAAATTAACAAAGAAGGATTCAACTGCGACACTTCTCCTTGCCAGGGCTAGTATTATACTATAAGGCTTTAAGGCAGGGAGAACGGGACCTTCCTGCAGTTGAGGATACAGTCTGTCAGAAGACTTGTCCCCTTCAGAAGACCTCTGTACATCTTACATCATGGGTTAGTCTCTACAAAGGTACTAGCACTTGTTTATTGGGCACCAAAGCATCCCGTAGTTTTGTATCCTTCATGGCATTTCATCCACTGCTCCTCTTGGATACTGCAAACAGTAGCAGAGGACCAGGTCGAAATTCACTTCTGACCGTGACTGGTTTAATATGTTGATACGTGATCTGCACGCCGAAGAATTCAGGCCTTTATATTGTTTTTACTTTTTCATCCAGAGGGCCTAAACAAACGAGGCTGTGGATTTTATAGATTGGGACAGCCACCCATAACTGTATCTGTGCTGCTTGGTAGCATGTAATAAATCTCTGCCTCTGCTCCGAGGGAGGGGAGCGGGAAGGGTTTGGGATGTTCGACTGCTTGCCAAGAGCCCTGTCTAGTGCTGCCGTGACCAGGGTGCTTTTGTGGGATGTTTGTATGTTTCTAATAATAACAGTGTGTTTCCTAAACACAGTTAAAAATTGCCTCAGTAGAGGCAAAAACATTCCATGGACTTCGTGACCTGCAGAAGTAGTGTAAATAAAAATAGATCTATTTTCCCGTGTCTTCCAGGCCAGAGTACTGTGCGGAGGGCTTGTGTTGGTTTGGGTTGGTTTTAAATTAACCCCCCCAATCCTTCTGTACAGTAAAACATCAGCTAGTGACAATAAATAGTTTTCATGAGACTCTTCTGACGCTGTCCGTTGGCTTTCCAAACTCTGCCTACAGTGTGTCAGTTGTGCAGTCACTATGGAGATGCTGAAGGGGAGAGTGTGTTCAGAGAGGATAAAGCAGGACTGGCTGAGTGAACTGAATGGGAGCAGGAACAGAAGCACCTTTCAGGGGGGTGCCCGTGCTGCTCCCTGCAGCTTGACAGCACAGTGGCCTCGGCCCCTTCCCCATCCTTCTAATGAGGGGGTTCATTTGTAGGAAGGGAAAAGGCCCTGGGGAGAGATGTGTTGTGTACACAAGACAAACGTGCGTATGCCCAGTGAAGTGAATTAGAAGTGATTTACATATCTTGCCTAATCAGAGAGTAGGAAGAAATTAAGTGCAGCAGCACAGAGCAGTTCATCAAAAGCCAGTATCCATCTACAAAACATTTAAGGATCACAGGCTTGCAATGAGCACTCTCTAACATTAAAAAACCCAACCAAACCCCCATGTTTTTCAGCCCACCTTTTTGTTACCTGTTTTGTTTTGAGAAGATGTGATTACATCTTGCATGATAGCTGGCAATCACATCTTGCACCCAAGTGGTGTGTCTTAGAAAGCACTGTGATATGCAGGCAGGAGGAGGAGAAAAATGCTGAGCAGTTACTATGGATTTTTTTGTTATTTCTTCTACGAAGAAGGAGTTTTCTTCTGTTCAAGGTGTTCAGTACAACAAAGATACCCATTTTGTGGTTCTTACAGTTTAATCCTATTCTCATTCACATCAGTAAAAATGCTCCAACTCGCTGATGGAGAACCTCATGAGTGACTTCCAAGAGTTCCTTCAGGTGTCTGTTCAGGCATCCTTCCCAACGACACATAAATTAGATTTCTATTTTAGTTTATTTATTAATTTTTAGTTTATTCTATTCTATTTATTTTATCCCATGCTGAAAGTTAGGTTTGTGATAATAAACTCTGCAACCCCCCCCAAGAAAACAGCCTGTGGAAGAATAGCAGTGCAGATCCCAGGTGTCCGTGTTATTGCAATGTATGAAAATCTCTCAGTTCCTGTAGAAAGCATCTTTGTCATATCCCCATAAAATCCTATGGGCACTTCCAGTCAAGCATTGTCTCTGAGCTTTCCTGCCTTGATTTCTATGGCCAGCTGAGAAAATACTGAAGGACAAAGTTGGTCTGACTCACCCGTGATGGAGTGGCCACTGGAGGGGGGTGAGGGAGGATGTGGGAATCAGGGCTTACAGTGTGTGTGTGCTGGGTTGGAGCTGATGGTGTTACACACAAGACCGGTCATGCAAAATGGTCTGTTCTGTTTTTGAGGCGGCTTTGAAATGGGTTCAAGTCTGAGGGTCAGGGAAGGCCTCCTAGAATGGAAGTAGATGTGAAAGGAGTTTACTTGCAGTGACCGGCAGGTCTGGGTGATTATTTCATGGCAAAGTTGGGAATTGTTGTGAATAGCTACACCAAACTTTCATAAGAACTGGATGGTCCTCAGCATCTCACCTCCTTCTGTTGTGAGCAAGAAGAGGAGCTGCTTCTTTGGGGAAAACCTGCTTCAACCACAGGCTATCACAGCTGGCAGAGATGTGCATCTGGCAGCACTGCTGCTTTTCTTTCGTTTTTCATAGAATCCCAGGCTGGTTTGGGTTGGAAGGGACCTTAAAGCTCATCCAGTTCCAACCCCTGCCATGGGCAGGGAGACCTTCCATTAGACCAGGTTGCTCCAAGCCCCATTCAACCTTTAGGTATTGGAAGAAATCTGAGAGCTTCCCATAGGTTTTCCCTCCTGTGTGAATCTCATGCCTGCTTGCAGCCTTTAGAGCACGAGATGTGACTCTGAGGGGCAGAAGAGCCAATGTTTCTTCAGGCCTTCTTTGTCCAGTACCTCTATGTAGAATCCCTCCTTAGCGCTAGATGCTCTCCCTATGTACAGACGGCATCAGTGCCGTTGCTGTCAGTATTTCCCCTTTTGGTGGGGACTCCTCCATGTCCCAAACTGTGCAACACCATCCTCACTAGACTGTTGCGGCCCTAAAATTGTTAATTTTCCCCTGCTTGCACGCACAAATACCAACCACTTGTAAACTCCCCTTTGACTGAAGGCAGAGACGAGTAATAGCGAGGAGTATGTGCATGAGTTCCACCTGCCTTTACTCTGGGGACGTGTGTGCTGTCGAAAGCTGAAAGCTTTAATTCCCACAGCTCTTGAGGCCAAGAGTAAGGAATTCCAAATTAAACGGATTAGCTGTGAGCTCTGAACCTCTCCCAGCCGCACCTGTGCCCCAGCGAGTGAGCAATGTAAATGTAAGTTCATGTTACGCTTTGAAGGCAGTGTGTGTTTTTGGCTATTACACCAGTTCCTTATTTTCTACAAGTAATGACATGGGTAATGCAGTGGGAGACTTAATCCATGTGTATATCCCAACTACAAGCGAAAGCCAAGAAATTCCTCTTTCCTTTCAGTTGTGCCTTTTGCTTATGTTTATTTCAGTTGTACGGTTTTGAGAACTAGGAGAGGTAGAGCAGAGTTAAATAAAAGTGCAGCCATCTGTAGTCTCAAAGCAAAACTGGAGGCAAATCAGCATAAATCGAGCCATATTTTATGTGGAAGGTGTGCTTCAAAGGGGTTTTTTTGCATGGTTAAGTAATAAATGAAACAGTGATACACAGAATAAGGCTGTAAAACACAGAGATAAATCTGCCTTGTTTTACTTGGATATCACAAGGGCTCACAGACTGTTAGGGTATGTTATATACCGTATGTGTTTTATTGCTTAAACTGCAGAGAATTTGTACTTTCCTGCGAGACTATTGCACTTTATGGCAAAATGCTTGGAGAACTGTCTACATATTTGTCCAAGAGAAGGTAACAGCTCATATGGTGTTGTTATGGGATGGCTTCAGCACGGCATACACAGTATGCAGAGTTTTGTGTTAGATTTCTGTATATGCAGCAAACATTGTTCCTGGAAATGGAACTGACGTGTAGTAGAGGCATAGGGTCTGTGGTTCTTCTGTAAGGGTGGAAAGATAATGACCAGGCGTTGACCACGAGCAGAGCAGCTCGTGCGAAGAGCTCAGCTGATTCTGAAGGTGTTATTTAACCCTTCTGTCAGTCTGGGTGTGGGTAAATCTGAAACAATTTGGTTGGTATTTGCCTGGTAGGACTCCACCATGCAAGAGGCACGCGAAAGATACGTGCTCAGGTGTTTCAGAGAGAATTTGTTTGGAGGATGTAGCAGCCTTCACTATCTGAAGGGGGCCTACAGGGGTGCTGGAGAGGGACTCTTCATCAGGGACTGTAGTGATAGGACAAGGGGTAACGGGTTAAAACTTAAACAGGGGAGACTTAGGTTAGATATAAGGAAGAAGTTCTTCCCTGTGAGGGTGCTGAGGCCCTGGCACAGGGTGCCCAGAGAAGCTGTGGCAGCCCCATCCCTGGCAGTGTCCAAGGCCAGGTTGGACGGAGCTTGGAGCAACCTGGCGCAGTGGAAGGTGTCCCTGCCCATGGCAGGGGGTTGGCCCTGGATGATCTTAAGGTGTCTTCCAACCCAAACCAGTCTGGGCTTCTATAATATATGGCTTAACAGTTTTGAAGCCACAGTGGCCTCTAGAGCAAGAGAGGCAATGAGGAATGTATTTATGAAATTGTGCCCTTCTGTGTGGTTTGGAATGTGAGTAGTGTCTGTTGTACTTACTTGCTTTATGCTTTGCAGAAGGGAGGTTGTTTCCCTGCCATTCCCCATTAGCTGATCCCGTGCTCCTCCAGTACTTAAAAAAAAAGACCTTTGTGTTTAAATCCAGAGGGAATTGCTGGAGGGTTCTAAGTGGCGCCAGACGTTAGGGAAGACCCTGGGAGTGAAATGCTCAGGGAATTCAGTTGTGCACTGTGCTGCTTCAGATGCTGCCGCTTCCCTACTGTGGAGGCAGTGGTGGAATGCTGTGGAATCAGGGTGGTTGCTGGATGACAAGTCAGCGCCCTCAGCTAGCTGAGGACCGGTCCGTATCTGGAGTTAAAGTACCAAAATCAATACCTTGAACTGCACCTTGGAGCCAGTGGGAAGTTGTTATTACTGTTTCATTGTGGGAAGAGATAACTGTATCCCCCAGCAAGACACAGAAGCTGAGCTCTGTTTTTGCTGCAGATTTGATCTGGGGTTTTTGAAGCAACAAAGGACTCGGTAATAGCTGCAGCCTATAAAAATCTCTCAATAATAGGGTAGGATTTCTCTTCCTTGCCTCCCTGAGGTATTAAAAGGCAAAAATTAAGCCTCAGCTACTGTTCATTAAATGCTGAGGGACCGAGTTAATCTGATAAATGGGAAGATTGTTTTCAGGCAGAGGAGGATGAATTGAGATGAGTTGTGGCTCTTGGGGTCACTGGAATGGATGCATTTAGGATGAACTCTTATTCCAGCCAGCCTTTTTGTTTGCAGTTTCAGGATTCTAAAACCAGTGTTTCCTGTCGCATATCTGAATGAGATACCACACGTGCTTGTAATTTAAATGTTATGGGCTGTGTAACATGTGGTAGTGGAGATCAATGCCATCTTGTATCATCTTCCTCTCGCTCAAAATGTTTGGGTTATGTTAGCACGGGTCCCATGGGAGCCTGTTGGAGGCAAAGCACTTCTATCCTGAAGCCTGAGTTTGTTGCAGTTCTGAGGGTCCTAAGTCTTGAGAAGGAATTTGGAGCCCTTTTTAAAACAAAGGAGAACTTGAGAGAAAGGATTACTTCATTGTGCTGTGCAGATGGAAAAGCTTTTAAAGATCCACTTGGATTTTCTTCTTCCTCCCTTCCTAATAGTCAGTTTAGGGGGGCAGTGAGCAATAGTAGGGGAACCACTGTCTACTTCCACACTCGTTTCTTGCACATGTGATTTTGTTAGCACCCGTGTTTTCATTTCTCTTTTTAAAACCACGTACCTTGAACAGTAATAAAAGGTGAACGCTGCAGCCCGTGATGCTGAGGTTGTTGTAGCTGCAGATGAGAGTTCAGTCTGTGAAAATGGCTTTCTTCATAGAGTTTTGTGGGCTGAAGTGAAACATTTGGAAGGTGAATTTCAAAAGTATTTTTGTTTTGTAACAGGGGAAAAAACCTACCAAATAATATGTAACATCACATTTAAACAAGGGAATAGTAACAGACCTTGGGGAGGGCAGGAATCAACATCTGGAAAGAATAAAGGATGCTGAAAAACTTTCTAACAAGAAAGGGAAAGTGGCTGCAGAAGGTGTTCTTTGCCATAAACTACATTTGTATTTACTTACATTCTCATTTTATGTTTTCCTTTTCGCTCGAGCCTCCTGGTGCTTGGTGATTTCCCTTCTATGTGACTGTGGTCACAAGGAATAGCTGCCCCTTCCACAGTACCCCTGGTCATCCCGGAGCCCCTCTGGAGAGAAAGGCTCTCTCTCCCTCCTCTCACTCAGTGGTTTTTTTTCCTCTCTTTTTCTCTGAGTAGTTGCTTATCTCTTGCAAATGCCAGGGCAGTTTTTAATGGCCACATTCAGGCTGCTTCCCAATGCTCTATTTACCCATGTGCCCCATGGTCCTGGGTATTAGAGAAAAGAGCCATATGCCGAGTTAGCATCACATCACAACGTGGGAGGAACCTGGACCTGCTCAAGGGAGTCCAGAGGTGGCCAAGGAGATGCTCCAAGGTCTGGAGCCTCTCTGCCCTTTGGACAGGCTGAGAGAGCTGGGCTTGTTCAGCCTGGAAAAGAGAAGGCTCCAGGGAGACCTTAGAGCAGCTTCCAGTGCCTAAAGGGGCTACAAGAAATCTGGAGAGGGGCTTTTGACACAGGGGCCTGTAGGGACAGGACAAGGGGGAATGGCTTTAACCTGACAGAGGGGGGATCGAGATGAGACATTAGGAAGAAGCTTTTCCTTGTGAGGGTGCTGAGGCCCTGGCACAGGGTGCCCAGAGAAGCTGTGGCTGCCCCATCCCTGGCAGTGTTCAAGGCCAGGCTGGATGGGGCTTGGAGCAACCTGGTCTAGTGGAAGGTGTCTCTGCCCGTGGCAGTGGGTTGGAACTGGATGTGCTTTAAGGTCCCTTCCAACCCAAAGCAGCCTGGGATTCTGTGATAAGCTATTGTTAACAAATGAAGCTTGTTAAGCAACTAAAAACTTTAATACTTCTTGATGTAGATACAGCCAATATATGTTGCTGAAGGAGCAGTGCTGGCAACCAGAGGGAAAAGAGAAGGGTGTGGAATGGGAGGAAGAAACGACGACCAAGTCAGAGACCAAATAGCTGTGATTTTTCTTTCCATTGCTACACATTGTTTTGATGCAGTGACTGTGTGGGTGAAGGATACACTGGTAGTTGTGTGTGCCTGAGCTATGGCAGTCATTTGTAACTTGTTTGCTCCTTTTCTCTCTCTGTAAGTGGAGGGAGAGTGCTTATAAAATAACTAGCATTGTGCAAATAGTTTTACTGAACAAAAAGGTCGAGAGTTCAAAAAATAATGAAGGACCAGAGTCCTTCTCCATTGCAAGGTCTTGTTTGCTCGGCTGCAGGGTGAGCAGGTTGTGTCACAGTTTATGGTGCTTTCTTAACAGCTATAAACTGGTCAAGACACATGAGGAAAAGGTAAAAATAATGACTTGTAGCTTAAGATTTCACTTGTGTGAACTTTGGCATCTCTAGAAACAAACTGTTCTAAGAGCTACAGATAAATAGAATCACAGACTGGTTTGGGTTAGAAGGGGCCTTCAAACTCACCCAGTGAGCCATGGGCAGGGCACTTTCCATTAGAGCAGGTTGCTCCAAGCCCTCTCCAACCTGGCCTTGAACAGGAATCGCTGCCAGGGATGGGGCAGCCACAGCTTCTCTGGGCAGCCTGAGCCAGGGCTTCACCACCCTCACAGGGAAGAATTTCATCCTAATGTCTCATCTCAATCTTCCCTCTCTCAGGTTAAAGCCATTCCCCTTGTTCTGTCCCTATAGGCCCTTGTCATGGCTTTTGTGGTTACATGATTATATGCTGTAGCACTGGGCAATTAATAATGGCTCTTCAGGAAAGGGAATAGCTTTAAGTCATCATTACCTAACCTTAATTAACAGAGTAAAATATGTGCAGGTGGTTTTGTCTGTTTGAACTCTGCCTTCCTTGTGCTTTCAGGCAAACATGAATCTGTTCTGACTTAACAAGAATAGCTTTTTATCAAATGAGTGATGTTTCTGTGTGCCCTGTGGTCCTTCATTATACTTGATTCCTCCTCAGGCATTAGAAATGTATTGCTCGCTTCTTCATCCGTCAGGAGCAGCAGGGAGGAAAATCTTTGGGGACAGCATACCCTGCATAAGGACACAGTGAGCATGATTTAAAACCATGAAGGCAAGTTTCATTATTTACTGTTTGCAGTCCCGCTCCGAGGACATCCAGCCAAGCCCTTTACCAAAGATTCTTTATTTGATGAAGTGGAGTTTATTAATTGCTTTAAACGGCTGTATTTTTTCCAGGCTACCAGCTAATGCAATGCTGAGTAGGTGTGTATGTTATTTCTTGGCCTTGACTTGTGTTTCACCAGCATTTTATCTCCTGTAGTCTACCCTTCAACAGAGATAAATCAAATTGCATCTTACTAAATTGCTGTTTGTTTAATGGGGGGAAAGAAGGGAAACCTCACCTGGGGCAGATGCCCAGTGTGGAAAATCTCTGTCCTTATTCCAAGCTATATATAAGCTGTGTAGCAGAAAGTGTTACGGAAGCAGTCTTGTTCCACTGTGGGGCCTTCTGCTCTCACTGACATAAAGGCTGCACACATCAGATGCTCTGAACAGCCCATAAAGCTTCGATCTCCCTTTGATCCCCAGTCTGGGAGGGCAGTGGGGATTTATGGGCAGTTTCTCTGTTCCCATAGAGCCATCTCACATTAAGCTTGTAAAACACAAAGTGCACTGGACTTGTGAATTGCATGCAAGTTTTGAGTTTTGTGAGGCTTGAATTTTATAAGGGTTGGGTTCGTTTTGTCTTTCAAGAGAATTCTGTGCATTTATTTGTGCTCACATCTGTTGTTTTCTTTGTAGATGGTTTGTGGGTGATACGTGTGCAAGTGTCTCGACTTTCTCCTGCAAGATGTGTTCCACAAATCCAGCAAATTGGGTCACCTTTGATGACGAGCCGCTCTTCCCGTCTCCTCAGAAATCGGTGGATAATCAAAGTAGTTGTAAAGCAAATGGCCTTAAACTCAATCTGTCTAGCATGCATGAGGCTTCAAGTAGGTCATCTTCTACAAGCAGCACTCCACTCTCGTCTCCTGTAGTTGATTTCTACCTAAGTCCTGGACCCCCTAGCAACTCTCCACTTACCACACCTACCAGAGAATACCCAGGAAGTTTGTGCATCCCAAAGTCTGGGATTCACATCCTTTATCCCATCCCTGAATGGCCATCAAACGTTAACCTTCCTCCGTCACCCGGGATTTGCTCATCCCTAACCTCGCAGAAACCGAGCAGCCTTCCTTTGAACACCTCACCTAACGACCATCTGGTGAAGACTTCAGTCTCCAATACAACAGATGAAGGGAGCCTGAAGCTGCCAGGAAGCTGTGAGGAGTTAGGGGAGTTGTCATCGGCACCAGGGCACTTCCCGTACTTCCAGAGTGACTGTGCTTTTTCCAGTCCTTTTTGGAAGGAGGGATGCTCTCTCAGCACATCACCAGCTAATGTTAGCACACACAGGAAGGACAAAGCACTTGACAGGAGCATCTGTCATCCTGAAGATAAGGAAACTTGCCACAACCAGAAAAGCCTTAACCAGGGCTCCTTCAGCTACATCTGTGAGAGGCTTGAACACCTGCAAGCTGATAGCTGTGATGCTGCTGGAAATCTGCCTATCTGCAGCACTCAGGCATGGCACAAACATTCCCCCTCCATCCTACGCAGCCTCTTCAGGAGTCAGAAAGCAGATGGGTGGCCATTCATGCTGAGGATTCCTGAAAAGAAGAACATGATGTCATCTCGGCAATGGGGCCCTATCTACCTTAGTGTCCTACCTGGAGGTGTATTACAGATGTATTATGAAAAGGGCCTGGAGAAACCTTTCAAGGAATTCCAGCTGCAGCCACACTGTAAGCTGTCCGAACCCAAATTAGAGAGCTATAATGTCTCAGGAAAAATCCACACGGTAAAGATTGAGTGTGTATCTTACACAGAGAAGAGGAGGTATCATCCCAAAGTAGAGGTGATCCATGAGCCGGAGGTTGAGCAGATGTTGAAGCTGGGCACCACAGATTATAACGACCTTACCGATTTCCTCGTAACGGTGGAGGAAGAGCTTATGAAACTTCCTACCATTTCCAGGCAAAGGAGGAATTATGAAGAGCAAGAAATGACTCTGGAAATAGTGGATAACTTCTGGGGGAAGGTCACTAAGGCAGAAGGAAAACTCACAGAAAGTGCTGTCATCACGCACATCTACTGCTTGTGTTTTGTAAATGGGAGTGCTGACTGCTTCCTAACCCTGAATGACCTGGAGCTCCAGAAGAGGGATGAGCGTTACTTTGAGAAGCAGAAGAAATGGATTGATATTCTCGATTACCATTTCCATAACTGTGTTAAAGCACAGGAATTTGAGCAATCGCGAATTATTAAGTTTGCCCCCCCGGATGCCTGTAGGCTGGAACTGATGCGTTTCAGGACACGGTATAATGGGCAAGACCTTCCCTTTTCTGTGAAGGCTGCAGTAGTGGTTCAGGGGGCATATGTTGAACTTCAGGCTTTTATAAACATGTCTGCAACTGCTCCAGTCCCAAGACGTGTACCTGCTGTGAAATACTGTGAAAACGTTATGATACGCTTTCCCGTTCCCACCCAGTGGGTCAAAGCACTTTGGACGATGAACCTCCAAAGGCAGAAGTCCCTAAAAGCAAAAATGAACAGGAGAGCGTGCCTTGGTGCTTTACATGAGGTTGAATCTGATCCTGTAATACAAGTCTCGGTTGGAACAGCAAAATACGAGAGTGCCTACAGGGCGGTTGTGTGGAAGATAGACAGGCTTCCAGACAAAAACTCAAGTAAATAATTTGGGCTATAAAATGATGGTTTTGGGTGTACCTCTTCGCCTTCCATCAGCCCCCGTAGCGTAGGTTGGTTGTTATCTGTGTGGTGGTATTGTTAGAAGAAGAGTAATCTTTTAGGAAAAAGAGAATATAACCTTATTTATTTTTTCTAACTTATTTGATGGAAGCAGATGTATTGTTGTCAGTGACTGTAAGTGTGCAGTATCAGGGAAGTGGATCTGATCATTCTGAGCGAGCCTCAAATCTGTAGTAAGAAAGGGGGAAAGATTCATGCAATAGCAAAATGATCTGCCCACCAAGTATAACACAGTTAATAGAGAAGGTGGTATTGTAACTGTTGGGTCTTGGCTTTCCAGCATCACTTAAGAAACAGTAGGTATGATGCATAACTAGAAGGCAGGGTGTTCAAACTTGCTGTAGGAAGTTGACTGTGCTTTTGCAAAGGCAAAAAAGGTGTCTATTACCTCTTTTATGGGCTTGGATATTGAGACTGTGTGTTCATGACAATAACTGCACTGACAAATGCCTCCCATTTCATTCCTCTTTCTCTCTGGTGGTGGTAGCTCACTGGAACACTTTAAGGAGAACAAAAATATTTACATGGTTTAAAAAATATTGGCATGTTTTTAAAAGAGCAGGTTTTAATCATGTTACCAGATTAACAGCCTTATATTGTCCTAGCATGCAAATTCTTGAGGAGTACAGTATTCTGCTTCTAGTGCTGTAGAGTGATTTTGATCCTCTGCTTAGATATGCATTACGTGTATTTGAGGCTTTGGGTAAGGCAAAGGCATCTTTTGAAGCGCTTTGCCTAAAATATAGGTAAAATCTGTACTTTTAAGAAGAAGGTAAGTGTGTAGTATTAATAAATGGATTGGCCTGTACTGACTGCCTCTTTAAAATGTCTAGAAAAGATTTTACCTTCTTAAGTCCTGGTTTCAGGGATGCTAGTACTGAGTTGACATATCCACTCTGACAGCTAGATGTGTGCTGGTGAGAATTAACATCCAGAACTATTAAAAAAAAGATACTAAAGGCAAAAAACCTCTCCCGATGATATTTGGTTTCCTAATTTTGAACTAACTGTAATTGATACTTAATCTGACCTGTTGTTGAAGTAGTTGAGACTTTAGTTTTTTACAGTTTGATGTTTGGATTCTGATTGGTGTTCCAGTGACAGAAGTAGCAGATTGACAGAAACTCTGAGGCAGAAGCAAATGAAGAGGGGAATATTAGCCTGAGCCTATATATAAAGTAAATATATTGATGTAGGTGTTAAGACAGCATTTGAAAGCATCCTATAGCAACCTGTTGAGGGTATGAATTATTGCCTGGCTAGTGGCAGAGAAGAGCTAGTATTTTTGCTGATGATGTTGCGTAGCAGTACTAGTCACTTTTGCATGAAGGCTGTCTTGCTTTGGCAATGAAGTCTCTCGAGACTTGAGCAGTTGCACCTTTGGATTTGCAGGTACGAGGAACAGTACAAATACCACCATGGTCAGATTCAGAAATGAAGTTGTGTTAATGCCTTCTCTGTTTTTCCTCTTCTTTTGCTTTGGAAGAAGCTGTGGTTAGCTTGGACCTGTAGTCCAAGCTGTAATGCTATATAGTTTCTCCCAGATTGGCTGAGCACTCCCTTCTACACGCAGCTCATTCCCTGGATATCTCACGCTCTGCTCAGAGTGGATGCTGGTAGCTGCCAAGCAATGGGCAGTAGGAGAGCAGGCGAGCTGCAGCACTGGCAGACAGGCTAACATAAGGCAGGGAGCCCTGCCACAACTAATGATGGGGAGAAGAAGATTCTTCAGGTCTTCAAAATCTGTAGATATGGGTATCTTTCACTCCAGGCTTCAAGGATTTACAGCATGCTGCTGTAGTCCATGTCTTTTCCCAAGGCTTAGGGGAGTGACTGTTTGGGTAGCTTTTAATATTCTTCGCTATTTAACGTAGGTTTGCTTCTGCAAAATCAAGTCAGCAATTTAGTCAGGCAGTTTTAAAGAAGTTTATCATTCTTCCAAAGACTTTCATTCTCTGCAGTTCGTTCAACTTCAGATTTGATGTGCACAATTAACTGCAGATTTATGTATTATTAGAAGGTAAAAACTGCTTTTGTGACATTCTACAGCTTTACATTATTTCCTAGCAGTAGCTCAAGCTTTTGACATTTGAAGAATTCCTCTGGCTGAGCTCTGCAAAATCATTTGTATCCTTGAAATGTTCATGCCTTTGAAAAAACATTTTGGTAGTAATACTGCCCAGTCGCATTTTAAACCCCTCTATTAAGTTTTCTGTATGCAGTTAAGAGTTTAAAAATAGACTTGGCCCAAGGCATGCCAAAAATCTGGAGGCACTCAAACTAATAGGAATATGTAAACTTTCATCATGTGTTTACTGCAGGGAGAAAAATATGCCAAGGGTTTTGCTTTCAAAAAGCTTTGTCCAAGGCTGCTTAAAAAAAAAGGAGGGGAAAAGCCTGCAGTTATATTGTAACTCCATTTATAGGCATCAAAATATGTTAGTATCCACTGGGTTCTACTCGGGTGCTTCCTTGGAAGGGTGCTGGGCGAGCAGAGTTGATGCAGGCTGTGAGACCCCAGGTTTTTAACAGCTGCCTGTGCTTGTTCAGGTATTTAAAGGAGAGTTTGGAGCCAGAGTGTTAGCATTAGTAAATAAAATATTAAAAAGACGTAGACTTTGAAGGCTTGAGCCAATGAAATATTTGCAGATTGAGTCTGTGCTTCTGAAATCGGACCATCGCATAAGGAAATATAACACGTGTTATGACTTCAGCACAGTCTTTGCACAGGAGAAGCTGTACACACCTGGGTTACCTACAGAGCTGGGGAGAAACTGGACTTGGGAATGCTGTGGTTTAATCTCTTGCTATGTAAATTTGTGCCCAGTGGTGTTTCCTGCTACACCTCCATCCTTGGGCTGCTGTGTAAGGCAGTAATTCCTCAGCTGCACTGTGGAGCCACACTGCGGAAGCAGTGATTAAGCAACAAAAGAAATGAAGCCAGGGTAGCTTGTGGCTGATGGCAGCCCTGCTACTGCCTTTTAGTGTGTGGGATGATGTGGGTCCCATCAACCTTCAGCTGCTGCTTTCCTTATTTCTAAACTGCCTAGGTGGAAACACCAAGCCATGACTTTGTCAGATGGGCTCCATCCCTTCCCAGCCACCTCGGTCTGCTACCAGCACCATTGCAAACTGCTCCTTGGTGTTGGTAGCTTCCTCCCCCCTATTTCCTGTGCATTTCTCTCAGTAGATTAAATAAATGCACCCATTTAGAAATAGCTGCAGGAGTTGTTAATGCCTAACATTCCTCACATAAATCTGTTCTTTGTTGTTGCTGATGTTCTCATGTTCAAAATAAGACTTTCAGAGCTGGACCTATTTTGGCAAAAAGTAGAATTACTACTTAGCTAAAATATCCAGCACTTTTTTTTGGTCTAAACTGCTTAGCTTTATGAGCCTTTCTCAGATCCAGGTTACTCGAATGCTAATCAAACAGGGGATGTAGTCATAGTGTGAGTAGATGCAGCGAAGTTAGATTATTAATTGTTCGTGAAGTGCTATATGAATGCTAAATGAGAGTTTGAATCAAATTTCATAGTTTGATCTTTTGTTTGTTTTGGCTTTCTTGTTGGTATTCTTCAGAGAATGACAGCAAGCATTTGGAACATTTGTAGTAAAAAAGAACCCAATTTTCAGACGTAAACCAGGAAAAACTTGGGCCTGTCAATTCACAAAAGTCCTGGTACCTAGACACCTAAACCACAGAGTTTCAATCTCCTAAGTTAGCTAGTAAAAGCTCAGCTCTCCCCACATTATCTGGTTGCCTTTCAGGAGTGATTTTGATTTCATCAGTCCAGGTGGTCATGTCTCCATGATGCCTAATGGATGGGGGGGGGCTTGCGTCTGAATGTGTTGTCTTAGCTCAGTGTGTAGATGTACACTGTGCCTGCTCCAACCCACTTGTCTTCCCACATATTACTTTCTCTCCCTGTTTTTGGCCAGCATCTTGCTTTTTCAGCATTACAGTTTCTTTTGCAAATGGATCTTGTACATGCATCCTCTCCTTCTTCTTCTAACTCCAGTGTAATAGGCCTTGGAAGCAATTGTTCCATGGAGCAAAGATGACAAGGACCAGTCAGCTTTAGGTGAAAACAAATGCTCACAGTCTTCCAATGTGTTGGTCAATCACTTTGTTGGCTGACAGTGATGGGAAGAAGTTGCTGCATGCTCCTAGCATGGCCCAGCGGTGGGCAGAACTTCTCTGCAGCAAAGTGGTGAGTATCTCCTTCTGACACTGATGTTGGTACAGGAGATGAATGGGCTGGGGGAAACCCTGTGTTTTGGGAGTAGGCGAAAAGGTCCAGTGGAGGCCACTCCAGAGGACCTAGGGCAGTAGCCTTACCCAGACCCCAAAACTATTGTCTCTGCCTTTGCAGGTTACCACGTAGGGGAAAGGAAGGACCTCAGAATTCATCAGATCCCACCACTGAGACCACCTCATGGGTGTCGGTTAGCTGGAATATAAACCCAGGTATTTTTTAAGGGCTGTATGGTACTGAGTCGCAACTGTGCCATGTCTCACAGAGGAGCCTTTAACAGCAGACCAAGAGGAACAGCACATGCCTGTGCTCAAGTGGACATCTGTCATCCAACGTTTACCAGGAAAATTCCAAGCAGTGGTTATTTCTGGTTTCCCTTTCTCAGAAGACAGTTTTCACACTGTTTCCATTGCTACTAGTTTCTTCATAGGTCCCCCTCTCACAACAGGAAGATGCTGAATTTGATCTCCAAAAGCCCTTAGGTATAACCTTTTTACTTCTACCATGAATGGACTCCAAGCAAGATGTTGCTGCTCTTCGTCAAACCCTTTCTCCTCAGATCCTTGTTCAGCCATTGCTCCAGAGACAGAGTGTGCCACTTCTCCTGGCCAAGGAATGATGTGCCACCTAAGGGTTGCAATTGTAGCCCCTGCTATTTCCTGCAGGACATTTCACTGGTGGCTGATGCTGTGCAGTCTGCCCATCCCAACCTAGCAAACAGAACAAAGAGCAGGTCAAGTATGCGTGTTGCCATGCTGCATCCTGGCACCACCACGGGTGGATGGAGCGGGTCCTGGGAGCCAAGAGGAGCACAGCTCAGGCAGGTTGCAGTGCTGCAGATGAGATGAGATCTCACAGTTTGGCTCTGGAACATGGTGCTTCTCATTGCCTCCTTCACAGCTTCACCACGGCTGCTGGGATGGAGGCAGATTCAAGAATGGAGAGGCTCAACAGAGGCTCGTTCCACCATGTCCAGGCAGTCTGGAAGAGGGACTGTGGACTAAGAGAGTGTTAGTGCAGGACAAATGGGCTTGGACACCAGAAGAGACGACCAGCAGCAGGCTGTGGATGAGGATCGTATCACAGCAGTATACAGAACTGCCTGTCATGGTGTTCATGAGTGACAAAGTGCTATCTCCTCCTCACACTCCTTTAATTCTCCAGCTTCATTCTTAAGGGGTTGGCAATTGATTGTAACATTTGTTTCTGACTTTGTTCCCTCCTCTCTTTAAATAATGAAGTCCCTAATGTTACAGTTTTACCTGTCTCTGTGTATTGTCTTACTGTACTGAGACTTCAGCCACATGCTGTGTGCCCCTGGCATTGCACTCCTTTGCCTAAGACCTTTATAGGCTTGCAAACTTGTGTGTCAGTGTGTTGAAGGACCCTATAGAGTGCTCAGAGATGTGAGTAATGTCTCACGCATGCTTGGAGCACTGATCTACACAAATCACAGTCAGTACCTCCTGCTCCACCTCCATACCAGCCTTGCTATCTAGCTGCGTGGGGACTCGGAGCCCCATGCAAAACTGAAGTAAACAGTAGGCAATTGCATAAAAAGGAGGTGACCATGCTGCTGCTTTTGGTCATGGGCCATGTTTTGGGTGGTGGTTGTCATTTGCCAAGTGTGTGCGGGTTGTAAAGCATTATGCCTTCAATGGTATGGCCGGTGGGATGCAGCAGGGAGGTGAGAGGTTCCTCCATCCCATCTCTCCAGCCTGGCTGTCTGGGTTTGCTGGTGGCCGTTGCTGGGCATCTACTTCTCCCCACTCACCTTAAAATTGTACTGGACATATTTAGTGATGGAATCATAGAATCACAGAATGGTTTGGGTTGGAAGGGACTTTAAAGCTTATCCAGTTCCATCCCCCTGCCATGGGCAGGGATGCCTTCCACTAGACCAGGTTGCTCCAAGCCCCATCCAACCTGGCCTTGGACACTGCCAGGGATGGGGCAGCCACAGCTTCTCTGGGCACCCTGTGCCAGGGCCTCGCCATCCTCACAGGGAAGAACTCATTCTCAGAACTCAGAACCTACCCCTTTTATAGATCTGCCTTTGCAGATGAATGCAAAGTTATGAATGCAAGTTTTAGTACCTCTTCCTTTAATTTCTGTAACCAGTTCCTTATGAGCATGAATTAGAGGCGTGCTTTGGTAGAGAGAGGCAGCTAATGCCATGTGGGGAGTGACTGCTGGGCCTCATTGTGATACATCTATCTTTAGGAGACTTTATGGTCGGTGTTCTTCCTGGCGCAGGATTCTGGCTGGTGGGTGTAGTTATTTTCTGAACTCCAGTGCAGGTTCTCTCTGAATACTACAAGTAGTTATGTAAAGGAACAGCATTTACGATAAGGATTGAATGTGATGTATTGCTGGAAGCAAGCCTGCAGGGGATGCTCGTAAATCAGCTTCGTACAGAGTCCAGCTGGTGAAGGACTGCACTTGCCCAGTGACATGCTCCTTGTCTGAAACGGTGGCTGTAAATGCTTCTGTGTTTCTGTGTGCATGCCTTTGGGGTCACCTGAGCACAGACAGGGACACCTGAAGTCAGCAGACAGCTTTTCAAGCTGCTGATTATTGTTGTTGTTATGAAACATGGATGAAAAAAGGGGGAGAAAAAGAATTGGAGACCTCCCCATCTGAAGTCTAATGGCTGATAATCGAAAGGATACATCCTGTTCTTTTCTCTCCATCTCTCACCTTTTCTTCCAGGCAGTGAGGTGTTAACTGTGCTGTTGAGTCTAACAACAAGGAAGAAGGAAGGAATTATTAATTATACTAATTATGTACTTAGTCAAAAGGAAACCAAAATGTTAAATGTTTTAATGATTAAGACAGATTAAAACAAATTTTGTGCTCTTTAAGCCTTGATTTTTGGGGACACATTGACTTTATGCCAGACTTGGACTAAAATCTGGAGGATGATTCATTGAATTAGGCTTTGCCCTGGTAGAGTTGGAAACACACGTGACAAACTCTGCCCACCAAACCACTCAAATGGCAATGGTCTCCTAATACCAGAAGTGGTTTGGGCAGGCCGTGCAGCAGGTTGCAGGGAAAACCTGCACAGACCCAGCCCAAGGCTCCCGGGAGCAATGGAGAGATGGCTTTCTAAATTTAGTTCTGCCTTACAAAATGCCACTTGAGCCTGTGGATCTGGAGTGTCACAGCGATTTTTCCCATGAGGTGGATATAGCTCAGTGTATAATAACTCCATCTTCAGTATTTCCTTCGTTCCAATATGAAATTGATTCCTGTCACCAGAGAAAGCCAGTGCGTAAAGAATGGAACTTTGAGGTGCCGCTCAGTGTAATGGATGAAAACCAAATCTACACTGCCAGGCTTACCTTTGACAAAATACAGCCAATGCTTTCTCTGCTTGTATTTTTCTGCCTGCAGCCAAATGGTAGTCAGTTGTCTGTGCTGATGCTTAAAATCCTGGAGAGGACGAAAAATGCAGAATTACTACATTTTGCCCTGAAGAATTCAGAGAGGCAGCTGCAATATAAAGGATTCTTTTCATTGTATTGTACTGTACTGCTTTCATGCACACAGCGACCCCACTGACCTCAGCTTCTTTGGAAAGCAGGTTTTTCCCCCTAGTGTTCTGTGTGCCAGGAGAAATGTTTTCACTTAACCATTGCCACATAGGAGAAACGCTAAAGCGAGTGATTCCTAGGATCTAAGGCTGGATTGAAGTAATTTAGAATATGCGTGGGCAATCCTCCATGACTCTGCATTATAATATGGCAGTTCTTTCAGTAATACTTTTCTTTGGAAGAAACGGGGTATGTTCTTTCCCAAGCTGGAAAAGGAGTCCAGGTAGCCTTTATGCTGGCAGCTGGGATCTGTCTTGTTTGAGCAGCACTTTTGAGCTGCACCTTTATCTGCTGCCATAGATACACTGTAGTAAGTGATGTTACACAAGATAGCTGTAGTTCTTTAAATAAGCACTGCAGTACCATTCCTATAGCAGAGAGCTCTGGAAAGCGTGGTTGTTGGACACAGGGCAGCATCTCAGCCTTGGCTAAGATGGGGCCTTCCAGGTTTGATTTTTCTATGAGAGTAAGACATGTATTTTTAATGGAAAACTGAGATTCTTCCCTAATTTAGCAACCAATCCCTAAGCCTGTAATTCTCTTCTTTCAACCTGAAGCTGGAAGGGTCTGGTAAATCTTGTGTAATTTAATCTGTAGAACTGCAATGATTGCGAAAAGTGTGCTGAAGCAGACAAACAATGAAGAAGGGACCACCTTATGCCCAAGTAGCAAAAGATTACAGATAGAATAATCTTGTATCGTTAACAACAGCTCTGCATTAATAAAAGATAGAGCTGTGCTCTCTTGCTAGGAGATTAACCTTGCATTCTAAGCAAAGAAAAGATAATTAACTGATGGTTTGGGTATTTTTTTCTTTCCCAAGGTTCAGATCATCCACACAGCCTGTCTTACAAATTGGAACTGGGATCAGACCAGGAAATACCGTCTGACTGGTATCCATTTGCTACTGTCCAGTTCATTGTTCATGATACCTGTGCCTCGGGAACAGAAGTCAAGTCACTGGGCATAGAGAGCGATCTGCAGCCCCAGAAACACGTGGTTCAGAAAGCTTTCTACAATTGCCAGGTATTTTCAGGGCTATGTTTCCAGTGTTTTCCTCCTCTTCTTCCTCCCCACTCCCCCATACAGTATTTACAAAGCAAATGTGCTTTGCATTTTATACAAACCTTGCATGTACTCGTGATAATGACTTTTGAGCACAAGGATCATTAAAAACTAATTCCTTGTCTGATCAGAGATGATGCTGAAAAGCAGAACTGCAAACGCTGCATGATTTTTCCTCAGCTGAGCTATTTTTAGCAATAGCAGTTTTGAAATCTGTTTGGTCTGGAAATGTTTTGATTCTGTGTCACAGCTTTTCTTCATGCTGTTGCTGCAGTTCACACAGCCAGTGCCCAATTATTTGCTAATTCGATGTGGGTGTTGTTTGTGTTTTCTAACTACAGGTTGAAATTGAAAAGAAGTGGATTAGGCTCGATGGAGAAGATCCAGATAAGGCTGGCAACTGCCTCATGCAGTAGAAAAGGACAGGAGGCACCATCATAGGATGCTAGTAGGCATCAATTTACATAGGAAATCCTGTTGTTAGAGGAAGCGCAGTGACCTGGTTTAGGATAAACATGGTCATTTTTTTTCTGCTTTTGGGTTTGATTCTGCAAATCAGTACTCATTTGACTGGTCTGTGTTCAAGTAGACTTCCTGCCATGGGAACACTGGTATGAGTAAGGTCTGTCTTTAAGAGCTGCAGGATGTGAGCACTTAACTGACTGATTCTAATATATTATTTTCCTGTTTGGTATCTATGACTTGGGAATGATCTCACACTCTATATTGAAACCTAATGGCTCTACTTAAAGAGTACATGTCACTTGAACGTATAATATTCAGCAATAAACCTGCCAGAGTGCTTATGTGCAGACCAGCATCTCTGTAAGGTCCAGCAGGACCAATTGCATTTTTTAGTGGTGTCTGAAAACTGAAGTCCCCATGTTTTTGCTCCCCTCAATATATGTGAACAGAACAAGTTATAATATTACTCTTGACAAGAGCCTTAAATAATGAGTTGGAAACCGGGTGATTTCATTGGTAAAATGGGAAAAATTCCTCTGCAATAATATTCTTCATTTTTCTGTGGCTGCAAGTGTTTCCTCCCCAGCACTTTATGACTTCAGTCAAAGTAATCTCTTGGGCAAAAAGCCATATGGCAAATGTGATTGAAATTTGTGTTCAGGCATTAGGCAAATCTTCTTCACTGCTGCAGTAAGTGAGGCAAGGGGTGGATCCCCAGCAAGAGTACATCAGTCCAGGCCCATTTCATATGATGAGGCTTTGAGAATTTACTCCAGAGGAGAGTTTTCCCACAAACTAAAGCGATGGCTGGTTGCTGCTGTTTGCTCTGGGTCTCCTTTAGCATGCAAGTTCCAGAGGTTGGTTTGGAAACTGCGGGAGCTGTTGCTTTGAGTAACTTTTAGGGCAGCCTTTCCCTGCTGTGACACTTCAGCAGGCAGTTAAAGCTACTAATCCCATATCAATGTGTTAACTGTGTTTTCAACAAACAGCAGGCATTGAGGGAAAGGTTTTAATGCTTCCCCTCAGCCATTCTGCCCTGTGTCCTTCCAGTATCTGAAGGAGGGCTATAGGGATGCTGGGGAGTATAGGGACTGTAGTGATAGGACAGAGGGTAATGGGTTCAAACTTAAACAGGGGAAGTTTAGATTGGATATGAGGAAGAAATTCTTTACTGTAAGGGTGGTG